>JAJLRV010000131.1:0-116988 GCA_030567235.1 Hanseniaspora clermontiae | reverse complement strand
TACTTTAATATAAATTTTTTCATTTAAAAAAAATATATGTGTATCTTTGAACGTTTTTCTTTGGAGAAAGTTTCTTTTTTTTTTTTCTCTTTTTTTTTTTTTATTACTCACACGTTGGACTGTATGTGCCAAAAAATAGTTTTACAACAAGTTGACTCATAGCAACACTAAGGAACTGTCACAATAAAAGCATCCACGTCTTAGTTTGCAACCTCAATGTCTACTGATAAACAATATATCTCATACAATCACGTACACTTACTGTGTCTAGAAGCCTCCAAGAAGGTCAAGGAATTCAACCCAGACTACATCATCTGTATTGGTGGTGGTGGTTTCATTCCAGCCAGAATGATGAGATCCTGTATAAAGGAAAACGGTAAGCCAACCACCAGAATATTTGCCATTATCTTGTCATTGTATGAAGATATCAACAACGGTGATGGTACCAGTGTCGAAGACATCGGTACCAAGGTCAACAGAATCCAATGGATAGACTATGAACAATGTAAGTTGGAACTGCTAGGAAAGAAGGTCTTGATCGTTGATGAAGTTGATGACTCCAGAACCACTTTGCACTACGCCCTAGAGGAACTAAAGAAGGATTGCCAAGAAGAAGCCAACAAAAAGAATATTAACCTGGAAGAGCATCCTGAGTTGAAAACCGACTTCGGTATCTTTGTTTTACATAACAAAGTCAAGGAAAAGAAGGCTGACTTGCCTGAGGAGATGTTGAACGACCCTACAAAGTACATTGCTGCTAGAACTATACCTGATGCTTGGATTGTTTACCCATGGGAAAACAACGATGTACACTTCCACCAAGAACAAGCTGAGTTGCAAGGTAATGACTTATACGATCATTCCAAAGAAAACAGCACAACCTTTTAGATTACTATTCTATGTATAATAGTTTTTTTTTATGTCCGGGAATTCCTGATTTGTTGTATATCCATTTTATAAGCCCTTAGTTTTTTTTTGTTTTTTTTTTTTTTTTTCTTGCTCTTTGACTCCTTATTTACTTGGGTAAGATCAAACTGAAGATCATTAAAAAAAAAAAAGTAGTGTCACATCAGTAAAAGCCTCAACCAAATAGAACCACCTCAAGAAAAGATGGAGCAAAGACTTAATGTTTTTATAGATTGCTGTCCTGGTGTAGAGGATTCATTCTTTATTCCCATCCTTGTAGACCTTGCAGCACATAACGAAAACTTGAATATCATTGGTATCTCTGCGAGCTACGGCAAAAGCAGCATTGACAACAGCCAAGCTAACATCTACCATATTGTGCAATCCCTTGGGCTCAGACACCATGTGGACATTTATAAAGGTGCCACGCATGATGTAGCTCCAACTGAAAATGCGGAAATGATAAACTACGGCAGCAAACTCCGTGATTTCCCAATTGCTGCTAATTATCCTAATATCACCGGAGATATTCTTATGAGTAAAGTAAACTCATTGGCAGGTGAGAAGTTCATATTCATATCATTGAACAACCTAACATGCCTTTCCAACTTACTAATACAAAAACCACAGTTAAGACATTTTATAGACAAGTTCATTTGTACAGCAGGGACTTTTGATAAGGACTTCAATAAGGAAATGAATATTTTTACAGACCCCAACGCAGCTAACCATATTTTTCAGGACCCTATAATGAAAAAGAAGATTGTTATGTTTCCTTTGAATATTTCTTCCACTTTTAGTGTTGATAAGGATATTTACAGCAGATTTAAGTACAATGGTTTAAATGAGACTAAACAGAACGGATATTTGAAAACATCATTACTAGAATTGATAGCTAATAACTTGGCAACTATTACATTGCACAACATCCCAGTGCTCATAAGCATTGTGGAATACTTGAAGGATACCAACAATGAGTACTCTTGGACTACAAAAGAACACAAATTATTATTCAAAACAGAAGAACCGGAACAAGGTAAAATAGTCAAACTGAAGACAATCGAACATAAACACAAAGTAAATAGTATTTTAAAAATGGAGCAGCAAGAATGTCTAGTGGTATATGCAATGGACAATCAAAAGGCTTGGAAACAGGTGCATGAACTACTGGATACTGCCGATAACAATCATACCAAGACTCAGAGCAACTATTCAATAACCAACTTTAAAGTACTCAGTTTACTAGTTTTGACATTATCCTTATTATTCACCTTTGTGAACAGAACATTTTGAAGAAGAAAAAAAAAATGAATATTCTATACGAGAGATGTATATGTGAAGTTTTAATTAACAGTTCCCAAAAGGGTAACAATATACACGTGTAAGTTTTTTTTATTTTTTTTTTAGTGTTTTGTTTTTTGTGTACAGGTTTTATATAACTTTTCCTTCTGTATTTGCCATTCACTTTATCATTGGACTATAAAAGGGGATTCATATAAACCACATAATTTAAATATCAGATTATCAAATGAGTATGTGTGATTGAAGACATTATTTCAATAAGTTTAAGATGTAACTATTAAGTATTCTTTTAACAAATATGATACAAAACCATCAAAAAGTTTATCCCATTATAAAATCAGTATAATTTCACACCATAAACTTTTTTTTAAATAACAGAATTAACAATCAAAAGAAAAAAAACAAAAAATAATTTAAGTCTTATTAACCTCATTAATCTAAACGATGGCAGAAGGAGTAACCAAAATTACAGAATTCCGCAAGAAAATTAGTAATGATTATGATATTAAACATGATTTAGGTGGAAAGTTATCAAGCTATGAGAAGATTTTGTGTTTGTACACAATTCCTCTCAAAACAGCCTTCAATGACATAATCAAACCTTTATCTTATGTTGACAAGCAAACATCCACCATAGGAAAAGAATTTAGTGATTTCTATAGCAACTGTTTCCAGCAATACGCTATACAAATAGGAACCAAGTTTACTGCATTTGAACGAAATTTAAGAATTTATTCATTAGCTGGTGACAAGGCTACTCCATTCACACACTTAGACCCTGATATTGATATTATGGTTTTGGAATTGAAGAAACCAAATGAAAATCAAATCAGAGGTATGGTTTGTACTATCGAAGACGATAACGTTAAAGATCACGATTTTTTTGACTGGTTTTGTTATCATCTTCTTGAAGTATCAAAACTAGATGCCCATGACTACATGAAAACCAATTTTGAACCCGCTCCAAACAAATATCATCTTCAAATAGCAGACTACTTCAACGAAAACTTGAAATGCTTGCATAATGATGACATGTGGGATGAAGAAGGTTCTTTCCATTTTGTTAATAAGTTGAAGTACTTTACAAAACGTTTACTACCAGTACAAGCCATTTTGCCTGCATTCCCATGTAAATCTACCAATAAACAAAAAGTTGTTGGGGATACCCCGGATAGAGGTGAGGTATTGGCGTTGAGAACTTTGATTCAATTCTGTAAGGATGTAAAAGCCAAAATTTATCCACCAGGCTTCAAAATTTGGATTGTCTCGGATGGACATGTTTTTTCAGATTGCATTGGTGCAGATGATAATGTTATTGATGAGTATGGTCAACAATTAAGACAGCTGTATGAAACAATAAGAGAGGAAATACAAGACAAAGAAGACTGCATTGGATTTTTTGGGTTGAAAGAAGTGTTTTACTCTGAAAAATCTGGAGGGCTATTTGATGACAAGTGGTTGGATGATATGAAATTATTGCACTACACCAGCAGTCATATTGATTTATTCAGTGAAACCTGTAGAAAAATTATGATGGCTGCTTGTGATAGCGACAATGGTAGATTGCGCCAGCAAGTAAATATTCCTAATCATCCAAGATTATTGCTTTACAGAGGCTTTACCAAATTTATGGAAGAAGACATTTGTAAACTTGAAGTGATCAAAGAATTGTCGAGAAAACAGCAAAAAAAAGTTGCTGCTAAAATTGCCTTTGAAATGATCAAAAGAAACGATGCATATTCAAATCTAGTTGACTTGGTATTCCCCCATCATATGAGATTTTCAATACATGCCCACATTAATTCTGGACCAAAATATGGTATTAAGCTAGTTCCTGCTGAGATTTGCAAATCTATCAAGAGCATGAATGAGTTGATATCTCCTGACTTTGAGGATTTCTTACACATCCCAACACCATGGCACAATTGTGTTATCAGATATGCGGACCAAAAGAAGCTGTTCTTTGGAAAATCATCTATAGTAGCAGAAGCTGTTATGAGCAAGGCATACATTGCCAAGATGCTTGAAGACAAATACGGAAGTGTCTTGTATGAGTTGAGAGACAGAGGTATTTATGAGGAATGCAAGTATGATGATGTTTGTGGAATTGATGACATCTTGAACGGTTTGAAGACCGAGTATTTGGAGAAAAAGAAATCAGGAAACATGAAAGACCATATTTATGTCAGCGACATGGATGCAGACAGCGTTGAAAACTTAAATGAATTTAATGACGTTGTCATGACCTCTAGAAGCTCATTGGAAAAATTAACCACTAATGTGCCTGAAGCAGAGCTTAATCAAAGCAACAAGAATATGGACAGCATAACTCCATTAACTACCAAGACGGTCGATGTGGTTGATTTGAAGACTCAGATACATGATATGTCCTTAGAAGAGTCTGAGAATAATTTGTTGGAATAATACCTAGCATTAACAACGATCTGCAGTAGTAAATGGCAGTTTTGAGGATGATAAAAAGAAAACAAAAAAAAAAGGCACTTGTTGATAAATGTATTAAAAATTTATCATTTGATCTTTGGGCGGCTTAACACTAATGTTAGCAGCTGGTTTTTCATCTCATGTTTTACATCGTATGAAGTATATACTATAATTATTTTTTTTATTACATAACAAACATTAAAAGAGTACAATGCTTTGTTGATAAGCAATTCGGAGCATAGTTTGCTTCTTTTATTTTTCATAAGACATATCTAAACAAAACCAGGCTTGCTTCTTTATTCTTTTTCTTTCTTTATAAACACAAAGGGATATGATGTTTAAATGACACCAAGGTAATCTTCTTTTATGGATCCAATGGCATGGATGGAGTTAACACCACTTTTGGTACCAACTATCTTCAATCTGATTCTGGACCCTTTACTTATGATTTGGTCAGCTGACTGGTATGAAGGAGGATTAGAGGCACTATTGAAGAAAAGATCTTCTGGCATCAGATATTTGGATATGAAAACAGTCAATGGGCCGACGTTGACTTCGAACCCTAGTTCTGTGCATGAAGTGACAATCCCGTCAACGACTTCACCCTTGAATGGCTTCCAGATGATAGCTCTATATTTCATTGTGAACTCCGCATTCCCAGAATTGGACAAGATGGTCCCTCTCTCTATGGATATGTTGTTACAGTCTACAACACACAGGATGTAACCGAATTTACCAGTGCAAGTACCCTCGACATCTTGGAGAAGTTTGGTTTTCAAATATTGCTTCATGTTCGGGCCAAAGTATGATGGGTGCAGAGTAATTTTGAGTGATAGATCTTTGAAGAAAAACATTATGATAGTACTATAGGTTGATTTATGAATGGAGACTTGTTCAAGGTTTCTACATGTCTGATACCTTTCTCAAGATTTGCATTATAAAAAAAAAAACAACAACAATTTGGAAATAAGTTGAAATTTCACACACTCGCAAGAGTTTAATTTGGAAAATTTTTTTTTCTTCGGGTGAAATAGAAAAAGCGCTACACGATGTATAGGAAATGGTTCTTTTGAATATTAGCTGCCGCTGCATGCTAACAAAACGTTGTGACTGTGTTTAAGGAAGATGTTGACTTAGTTCTAATAATTCAGATCAGTATTTATGTTTACATTGTTAAACATCTTTTACGTTTATTATAAAAACAATTTTTATTTATATTTTCTTAAATAATTAAAAATTTTTAAATGTAAACTTTTACTAAACTTGAAATTTTTAATTTTTTATATTCTACTTTATATTATTTTTTGTAGCCACCGATACGCTACCGTCCATGCTTATTAATTATCTATCTTTATTGATTATATTAAGTAAATGTGCAACAGCAGTACCATCACTACTCAGTATCCTCTGTTGCTAGTCTTCGGGTAAACTCTTTGCCTTTCTCCCCCCAGTAAACTATCTAGTAAAAAAATTTTTCATCTTTTTCCCATCAGAAATACTATGAAAAAAAATTAAAAAAGAAATATCATAACAGATTGCTGGTTTCAATAGCATAACTTCGATCAAAAACCAATACAAAAACAAACCATAATATAACCAAAGCCACATAATGTCCCAGAAATTAGGATTCACAAACTTAGCTAACCAGAGAGTATGGCATCTTGTCGACTGTATGAAAGATACAAGAAGTGTTGGTAGAATAGCACAAGACGTTGTTAATAGAGCAATGGGTAAAAACAAACCTACTTACTACCCTACCATAGACTCAGGTGATTATGTAGTTATCATTAATTGCAATAACCTTGAATTTACCAACGCCCAACTAAGAGGTAAATTCTTCTACAGACCTTCCACTTTCCCAGGTAACTTGAAGAAGACTCCTCTGAAAGAAAAGCTATATGAAAAAGGTCCAAAGTGGGTCATGTATAGATCCATCTACAGAATGTTCCCCAAAAATAAATTAAAACACGTCAGAGCCAAAAGAGTCTTTTGCTTTGATGGTGATGAATACCCATATAAAGATAACATCTTAGCATTCGCCAAAGAACAAGGTATAGTTGCTGAAGAAAAGAAGAAGTGCGACGAAATCACTGCCAAGATCATTGAATCTAGAAAGAAGTATAACAGAATTCCTCAATTAATGAAAGATTTGAAATTATAAGGTAATTCACTGCATATTATTGAGTGTGTTTATTTTTTTTTTTTGATTTGATATTTTATTATATATTTACTCTCCATCATTTCATGTACATATTTTTATTGTAATAAAAAAAAAACAAAACAGAAGCAGATTTAATGTAGTTTTTTTTCTTTCTTCATTATTCTTATAATTTGTTGTATATACAAACTCAGTTCAACTAGAAGTCAGTAGCACGCTCAGTATACATTCTTGGTGCAATATTCATTGCCATCAATTCTTGGAACAATAACTTGGCAGCATATGGAATATAGACTTGGTAAATGTCAATCTTATTTTTACATCCTCTACATTCGTATTGGTTATGTTTTAATTTGGCGATAACTGACATCAAACCACAAATACCACAGATATGTACTCTGAAGGAGTCTGATGCTTCCATTAATCTTTCTTTTAAGAAAGCTGCGGCACCATGTGCAATCATACAATCTCTCTCCATTTCTCCGAATCTTAAACCACCATCTCTGGATCTACCTTCAACAGGTTGTCTAGTCAATACTTGCACTGGACCTCTTGCTCTTGCATGGATTTTATCATCTACCATATGTCTTAGTCTTTGGTAGTAAGTAGGACCAAAGAAGATTTGGGCCATCAACTTCTTACCTGTGTGACCGTTATACATCACTTCGAAACCTCTACTTTGGTAACCAGCTTGTCTCAATAAGTCAGAAATACTATCAACAGTAACATCAACGAATGGAGAGGCATCACCTTCTTGACCATTGATGGCAGCAACCTTGGATAGCAAACATTCAATCAAATGCGCAACAGTCATTCTTGAAGGAATAGCATGGGGGTTGATAATCAAATCAGGCACAATACCTTCAGCTGTAAATGGCATATCTTCTCTTCTATAAGTAATACCAATAGTACCCTTTTGACCGTGTCTAGAGGCAAATTTATCACCAATTTGAGGTACCTTAGTTGTTCTTACTCTTACCTTAACAAATCTCAAACCTTCTTCATTAGTGGTTATCAAAACTTGATCTATAATACCAGACTCAGTTGATCTCAGTGGTGTAGAAGCATCACGCTTGGTATGGAAAGCTGTTCTCAACCCTAATTCTTCATTATCTGGCTTGATTGGAGTGGTTTTACCAATGATAACATCATCTCCGGAGACTCTAACACCAGGGGCAATCAAACCATCATCATCCAGCTTATCATAAGTACCGTGCTTCATTCTCAAAGTATCAGATCTGGTAGGCTTTTCAAATGTTTCGGAAACAGTCATACCAACCTTCTTTTCTTGATCCATGTAAGCTCTGAAGAACAATGATCTGAACAAACCTCTATCAATAGATGATTGATTCATAATCATGGAATCTTCTTGGTTATAACCAGAGTAACATGCAATCGCAACAATAGCGTTCTGACCAGCAGGTAAGTCTCTGAACTTCAAATGTTCCATTGCTCTGGTGGTACCTAAAGGCTTTTGTGGGTAGTATAAGATATTAGCCATGGTATCCATTCTGAAGTTATAGTTAGTCAAGAAGACACCCATGGCTTGCTTACCCATGGCGGATTGATAAGTATTTCTTGGAGATTGATTATGATCAGGGAAAGGAATGATAGAAGCAGCAACACCTAAAATCATGGAAGGATGGATTTCACAATGTGTGAAGGTATTAGAATGTAGTTTTCTCTTCATTTTGTTATCTTGAGCTATCTTGGCAGTGGCTTCACCAACTTCTTCAATAGAGTGTTCTTCAGAAACATCCATCTTTTCAACTTCTTCTTCATCAATGTATTCATCTTCATCTTCTTCATCAACCTTTAAGTCGTCTTGTTGCATAGCAATCAAAACAGTTTCTTCTTCTTCAGCATCCAAGTATTCAACCATACCCTTACTGATTAAAGTAGACCAGGACCAAGGTTGACCATTATCACCGTCATCATCTGAATCAGACATGTCATCATCTGAATCATCAACAGTATATTCTGAGGATTGAGCTTGTACCAACTTCAAGATGTGTCTCTTTTTAATGACCAATTCTTTATTACCAGTTTCTGGGTTGGTATCAACAACATACAATGGTCTGTAAACTCTACCAGCATCAGTCAAGAATCTAATTTCCTTTTCTCTAATATCTCTGACAATAGCAATTTCACTGGATAAAACACCTGATCTTCTCAAGTTGATGAAATCGGTAATTAATCTTTCAGGGTTTCTGTGAATACCATGCCAAACACCGTTGACAAAGACTCTAGAAACATCAGGCAACTTATAAGGAACGTAATCTTCCAAAGGTTCCAAACCAAATTCCTTTAAGTAAGCAATAATAGGTTCAGGATCAGAACCAACAGAAATACCAGACATCAAAGACAAGTTCTTGACTAAACCACAAGCTTGACCTTCAGGGGTTTCAGCAGGACAGACAAGACCCCAATGGGTGTTATGCAGTTGTCTAGGCTTGGCCAACTTACCATCTCTACCAATAGGAGTATTGGTTCTTCTTAAATGCGATAGAGTGGAGGAGTAAGTATATCTGTTTAAAACTTGGGAAACACCGGCTCTGGAAGACATGGCCTTCTTTTGCTCACCCCAATTACCAGTGGCTAAGGCGTATTTCAAACCAGCAGTAATGGTTTGATGCTTGATGGCAGTCTTCAAGATGAAATCCTTACCGTCTTCAACGGATCTTTGCATGACTCTGAAGATATCCTTGGTGACTTTTTTGAATAGAGTTCTGAACAATTGGGCCAATAGTGGACCACCTAAATCTAATCTCTTTTTACCAAAGTGATCTCTGTCATCTTGGTCCTTTCTATCTAAAGCACAAAGTAATAATCTATTAACCATGTAACCCAAGAAAAAGGCCTTTCTATTTTCAAAACCTTCTTTTCTGGTAATATGAGGAATGAATTCTTTTTGTAAAATATCTTTAACATATTGGATTCTCTTTTCTTTTTTAATACCTAAAGCAGCACCTCTTCTACCAATGAAATCTAAGGCAGTTTCTCTATCTTGTATAACGAAACCTTCTTCAACACAAGGCTTTAACATTTCTAACATTTGCCAATCATTGGTATCATAACAGATGTGTTGTAAAATTTCACCATCAGGAACAATACCCAAAGCTCTGAAAATAATAACAATTGGAATATCTTGTTTAATGTAAGGAATGACGGCTTTGATGGTTCTGTTGGAAGATTCTTCTCTACCGTACATCTTAACTTGGACATTGGAAATGAATCTGGAACCTCTTTCAATAACAGATTTAATTTCAGCGATGTGGGAGATAGGGGAAGGAGCAGATTTTCTAAAGACTTGAACAATGTTACCAGCACTTCTTTCTTGAGCAATAAGAACCTTTTCAGAACCATTGATGATGAAGTAACCACCCATATCAAAGGGACATTCTTTCATCTTGTACATATCAGATTCAGATTGGTCAGCTAAGATACAGAACTTGGATCTCAACATGATAGGAATTCTACCCAATAAAGTCTTTCTCACATCACCACCATCGTCCATGACTTCTTCGGATTCAACAAGGTTGTACTCTAAGTCTTTGCCAGGAACATCTTCGGCTTCGTAAGTATTCATTTTAAGAGCAACTAACAAAGATGCACTATAAGTCAAGTTTCTCAATCTAGCTTCTTGAGGGGTCAACGCGTGGGTAACACCATCAGATTCAGTCATAGAAGGCTTACCCAAGAAAGTCTTACCAAATAAGATTTCGTATTTTCTAGAGATGTTGTCTTCCACAGAGGTATGTTGTGCAGGTTGTTCCAAAATCAAAGAGGTATCTTCAGTGATCAAATCTTCAAGAGTAGTTTGGATGAATTGGTTGAAAGAATCCAATTGTTGGGATACTAAACCTCTTTCTTTGAAGAAAGAAGATATAACAACCCATGAATCCTCAGAGGATATGTCATCATCCTCAAATCCATATTCATCATCGTCATCTTCTTCTAAGTCCATCTCATTTTTGTAATTGTGTTCATTATCTTGAGTATGGATATGTTCTTGTTTGTTTATATTGTTATAAACAGCTGCAGACATGTTTTTATGTAGTTGTTTTTTCTAATCCAAAAATAAAAAAATTGTTAACCAATTAATTGTAGTTTTTTTTATTATTATAGTGTATAAACAGGGTGGTATAGGAAAAGAATAATAAACTAATGTAATTATTATTTGTTTTTTTGTTTTGTTATGTTATTATTTGGCTGTGTGCTTTTTTGATATATAGCTTGCTCAAATAAAGATTAATTCAATTAGATGTGTATGTGTACAGATATTATTCCAAACCTTGTGGTGTTTATTGTATGTTGTGAATAGTTAACAATAATGTTTACTTATGTTATTATTATTATTTTTTTTTCTAAAACCCACTTTGTGTATCTGTTTTCTGTGGGTTTTCCGTTTTGTCGATTTTCCACTGAAGAAAATTTTTTTTATGTTTTCTGTTGTTCATACATGTCCAAAAGAAGCGCGTGTTCCAGAATAGGAAGTCGTTGATTCCTTGGGGTAACATATTCCATTTCTTTTTTTTTTAATTTTAATTTTTTTTGCTTATTTTGTTTTTCTATTCCGAAAGATTCACTTATTCTTGGCAAGTCCTCTTTTTTTTCATTCCGCCAATATGAAAAATTTTTTCACTTTTGGTAAAGTTATACTGCACAGCACAAAATAATCATCTGACTAAAGTCTTCAACAGCACCAAACAACTAATAATCAAGTACATTGTTACAGACCTAATCATGCTCTCTAAGTACAGCACTGTCAAAAGATCTATTTCTACAGCCCCTGTCCTAAACAAAAGACAGCCTATCCACCGTAGACCTAGATTTGTCTTTGATTACAATAATACCAAAATCGCCAATGCTATTGACTACAATAAAGATATCAAAGCTGACATAATAGAAAACGATTCTACTCAAAAACAAGAGTCACCTTTTTTCAAAGCTATTGAAAAGAGAAAGCAAATGTTTGATGGGGAATTACAACCTAGAGATTACTATACTTACCGTTCACTTTCTAATCACAAAAGAAATCAATCTTTTGAATGGGAGGATTCCAACACAGCTCACTTCACTTTGGGTGAAAAGAAAGTTTACTTGCCTGAAGGGGCCATCACTCTGTTGCCCAACTTACCTAACATGTCTCCATATTTTGCTAGATTCAAGGTTCCTAAGTCATATAACAAACTAGACATTAGAGATTACTTATTCCACTTGTACGACTTGAAAGTATTTGATATGAGAGTCAGCTTGTCCAGAAGAAAGTTCATCAACCAAAAGAATAAAAATGGCAATTTCCTATCAAGTCAAGAAAAAGTCATTATTGTAAGAATGGAAAAACCATTTGTTTGGCCAACTGTATTCAGTGATGAATCTGCCGATGAAATCAGCAGAGAAACCATGAGAAACTACAAGATGTATGTTGAAGAAGTTGTTCATAAAAGCGGCTCAGATGTAATGAAACCTTCTTCAAAGCATATCTTTGAAGGTTTCGGTGGTAACCTAGAACCTCTACCTCAGCCATTTATTTCTAAGAGTGTTTATGAACAATGGAGCAAGGAAATCAAGCATAGCAGAGAAATCAGCAATGATGAAAAGCTATATGAATCCTTAGAAAATGCTGTAAAAAAAATGACTATAGAAAATGAAAAAGCTGATGCTGCCGATAAGGATGGCTTCAAACAAATAGAGTAATTTATGTATATACAAATACTATATTAAATTATTATTCATGTAGATAAAGACAATACAAAATTTGTGCTAATGAATGTTGAAGTGCTTTTTTTAAAAAGTAAACCTGTAGCATCATATTTCCATTTATTTCTTTTATGAAATTCATATCTGATATACTTGAATGATCCTGGTTTAGCTGTCAAATAAGACAATCTTACGGAGATAACATGAACACCTACGGTCTTTTTTAGAAGTGCTGCCAGATCCATTTTGCTACACACACGAAATGAAAGATCTTTTTAGATAAAACAACAGAACAATATAGTTCAGACCCACAGCATACAAACACTATTCATAGTCAAACATCTGAATTCTTTTTTTTTTTTGTTTTTTGAGAGATGTCTTTGTTTTTGTTACCAAAGGTAATAAACACACACAACACAGATACCAATGACATTCAAACACTTCTTCGGCCCTCTGAAAGCATCATTCATAGATATTCACTGTCATCTTTAAAATTCAAAGAATACAAACTGAACTTCATAAATCTTAATAAATTTGAACTGCGGAGGACCAAAAAAGAATCTAGCATACAAGACTTTATATTGTTCATCACCAATGAAAGACTAATATTTTATCACATGAACTTACGGATTGGTGTGTATCTCTACATCTTATCTATCTCTGACATTGTCAATGAAAATAACAAAAAACTCACCAAATTGACCGTCAATGATAAATTCCATGATAGCAAATACACACTAATAAATGGTGATAAGCGTTTGGTTGAGCTGTGCAGACATGAGTTCTTCTGCGGGGTTTGTTTTTTCAAGATAACAATAAAATCAAAAGTCTCTGAATCACAAAAAGAGATTGAGGAGATAGATTGTACCAATTGTGGCAGCCACCTTACTCAAGATGATATGTTTTTGTACAGCAAGGTTGTGGTCCATGAAACAAATGATAACAAAGACCACATGATTTGCTTAAAATGTACACACGACAACAGTGAATATTTTGAAAAACAATTTGATACAAGCAATAACTGTAAAATATGTGACAACCCGCTTCTTTTCATTGATATCCCAATCCTTTCAGAGAAGATATGCATAGGTTTTAAAACTGATGAGCTTGTTGGCAATGTGATTTGCCAAATGGTGCAGGAGACTAAAAAGATTGCTAACTTATCAAAGATGAATGCAAATTCTATGAACTTGCTACAGCTGCTCAACAGCACACCTAAAGATCGTTTGGAAATGGGTATCAAGAGTATAATGAACAACTATGACGATGATATTAAAAAACTGGATTTCTTAAATGATGTGACATTGTCAACAATGTCGAATTTCTTGGAGAGTACCAGTGACATAGATGAATACTTGCATCTTCCGAAAAAGACTACGAGGTCACATGTTACATTATCAGATTTTTTCATTAAAAACGAATATAAAGTTATGAAAGTAAACGAACTTTTCTATCTTTACAATTTTGAGGTATTCCAGTACAAATATCTAAATTGCCAAGATTTCATCGATATGATCAATGTGAATGACTTATTGCAGATATACGACTATAACAACGTGAGCTATGTGATAAACAAAGACTTTGAGGGAGAATACACCACAAAAGACTATGCATGTGGAAATTCTGAGTATGATAATATAATCAAGGATAAGTTGAGCTATGAAGGGTACTACCTCATAGACCTAGACAGCTTTAACAAAACAACGTACTACTTTAACAATGGGGCATTGATGACGCATAATTAAACACGCAATGGGAGAAAAAAAAAAAGAAAAGATTCAGTATGTTTTTACCCTTAAAAAAAACAAAGAAACGGAAAAAATAAAAAAAACATCCGTTTCAGTCCATCTTGTGTTTTATTATTTAAATTCAATGCCTATTTTATTTTGAAAATGATGTTTTCAGATGGAAGAGAAATAAGTAGAATATTCTGCCCAATAACAGCTCTTATTCACAAGTAAGACATACACATTAAAAACTGCATTTTCTTAAAAAAACAGAACAAAAACATGACTGACACTGGATATAAAGAACAAACAGAACAAAATCCTTCTAATAACGAGTATCAATTCAGACAAGATCCTCAGTACGACTTATCAGGGAAAGGGGAAAATGATGTTGATGATTCCAAGTCATCTGCTCACTACAATGATTGGCCATTCACAATCATCTTTATTCTTTCGTGCTTTGGGTTTATTGCCATATCTGGTATAGTCCTTCACTACTGGAGTACAAGCACAAGCACTTATGGGTCCAGCGCAATCTATTCATCAACCAACACATCTACGCTTAACTCCAACACAGCAGTTTGCTTTATATTTGCTTGTGTAATCAGTGTTGTCTTGGCTGTTTGTGGATATATTTTGTGCAAAAAGAAACCTCGTTGGTTTATCATATGTGGTATCGTTTTCAACATTATTTGTGGGTTGGGTACTGCCATCATGTATTTATCCTTGAAATACTGGTCTGCTGGTATTGTATTCTTGGTGTTCACCTTGTTCAGTGCATGGTGCTACTGGACTATGAGATCAAGAATACCATTTTCTTGTGAAATCTTGACCTTTGTCATGAGCGCTATCGATTGGTACCCTAAAATGTTGATTGTCCAAGCATTGGGTGCAGTAGTATCATTGGGGTTCAGTATTTGGTTCTCATTAACCGTCACAGCTGCCTACATGAGGTTTGATCCTAAAGGTAACAATTCCCAAAGCTGCAACAGCTCATCAACGGGCTCATGCTCCTACAGCAAATTAATCGGTTCTTTAGTAGTCATTTTTTTCTGTGGTTATTACATCACTGAAGTTATTAGAAATGTCATCCACGTAAGCGTATCTGGTGTGTTCGGAAGTTACTACTATCAAAAGAACAGCGACCAAGGCCCACCAAAGAGCCCAATCTGGAACTCTTTCAAAAGAGCTATCACCTATTGCTTTGGCAGTATCTGCTTTGGCTCTTTGATTGTTTCTATTTTGGAAACCATCAAAACTTTATTGAATTTGGTAAAAAACGAGTTTATAAGCAGCAGCAATACTGGAGGCCAAATTGGTATGTTCATTATAAACTTGATAATGGGTTTAATTAATTGGTTAGCTCAGTACTTCAACCATTATGCATATGCGTTCATTGCGTTATATGGAAAGCCTTACCTTGCATCAGCCAAGGAAACTTACCACATGTTTAGACAAAAGGGTATGGATGCTCTTATCAATGACAACTTGATTAACGTTGGTATTGGGTTCTATGCCATATTCGCCGCTTACATTTCTACGTTGTTCACCTATTTGTTCCTAAGATTTACCAAGCCTGATTACAACATCAATGGCGACTACACTGCTCCTATTATGGCTTTCTCATTTGTTATTTCCCTTCAAATCGTCAATATCATCAACGAGACTATCAGATCTGGTGCAGCCACATTCTTTATTTGTTTGGGTAACGATCCTGAGGTTTTAATGCATACTGATAAGGAAAAGTTTGACAAGATATTCCAAGCCTATCCAGATGTTTTGCACAAATTGACCCATCAAGACGCTTAATTTGATAAATGTAAGTTTATTTTACTTCTTCCCAGCATAGCATATATATGAACAGACTTTCTTAATAAATAAAAAAATTGATTTAATAAAAACCTAAGCAGTATATTTCTTCGAATACCAAGTAGTAAATGTAGTTAATGTTCTACCAAGTTTTCTGTAGTCCTTGTACTTACCAGCAATGTAGCAGCCGTGAATGAAAACCTTTGTTTCTTGATGGTTCACAATTTCCTTGTTCAATTGATTCAAAATGTTGGTAATACCATCCTCGATCAAGAAATCAATTTCTCCATCGAATGATTGTATAGTCTTTATAAATGAACAGAAACACTCGACAACATCGTAATCATCATGGTTGTCGTCTTTATTCAGCAGGTTGTGGAACAGTGTGTTGAAAATCTCAACGTATTGGTTCGTGATCAATGCTTTAATATTTGTTTTTATTTCCTTTGGCGTAATCTCAAACATGTCACATGTTATTGGAGTGCTGTCCAAACCCCATGTGAACAAATCGTTCATAGTCTTAATTGCTGTATTGGTCAAAGAAGGGTCTGGATTGTTTACACTAATGAACATCAAGAACTTCAAAACAAAGGTTATCAGCTCAAGGTTCGTTAAGAAATCATATGGGAAGTATATCATCGTGTCGGAAACGTACAAAACATAGTCATTGATGGAGTGGTTGAAATGATAGTTGACCTCGCTAATGTCATTGTGAACATTGAACATGTTCAAAATATCCACAAATATAACACTCTTGAATGTTTCGTGCTGATGCAATACAAACTGAATGATGGTGTTGTAGTATTTATCCATAAGTTCTTTAGGATAAATTGTTGGGTCTGTGATTGAGTAAATATCCATAACTTTTGCACTTAACGATAGTAAGGAAGTGTCCTTGGTGTATTTGAAAGAATTATCAATCAAAGTCAACAAACTTTGTAGAATAGGATCTAAATGGTAACTCATGTTTAAAATTAGTACGTGGAATACCTCACACCATTTCTCTATAACTTCAGGAGAATTTAGATTATTTAACAGCACAGGTTCTAGAATATTTGGATAAATATCAACCAGCAAGGTAATAAATGGGTCTTGTACATTTTTAAATAAAGAAAGTTCGTCTCTTGGTCTGATTTCTTCACAAATGGCAGATAAGGTTTGCAATTCTAAACTGATTTGTTTAACACTGTTATTTTCCAGCATCTTGAAAAGCTTAGCTTTCAAAAGTTGTTGCAAGGTATTGACATATTTTGTGTCATCCGGAATAGAAAAGATAACAGAAGTGATCCCTGCGTTTAAACTCATCTTTGAATCAGTGTCGGTTAAGAGAGACTCAATATTTGTATAGAATGACAACAATTGATCAATAAATGGCTGTAGCTTATCATTACATCCCATGCAAATACTCATGAAAGCATTTGAAGCAGAAACCAAAACGTCATAGTCTAAGTTACTGTTATCAAGTTGTTTGAAAATAAAATTCAACTGAGATTCCAAAGTCTTTGTATAGTTTTTACTTGTCCATGAAGCTAGCTTTGAGAGCAAATTATTAATTGATATTAATAGGTGAATACTCTCAATTGGTGAGAATAAGACATGTGATAATATTTCGAGCATCGAGTCATTGTTGAAAGACTTAATTTCAGAAGAAACTTGCTGCAATATGAACATGCTTGATTCAGCAGATTGCCAGCTGTTGTTCGTTAACAAGTTTTGTACAATAACATTCAAGAATGAAGTTGAACTTATGATTCTGAATATGGAATTAATGAATTCATGGGAGCTATTTCTGTAGCTTATAAACCCAGCATCATTTATATTATTATCGTTGAATTTTAAAAACTCATGAGATCGATTGAACAGCTCTAGGTAGATAGGTACAATAACGTGTTGGTTAGGTTGGAATAACTTCATAAATGACAAAGTTTGCAAATCGATCCAAAACTTGAATAAGTATGATCTAAATTCTAATTCATCAATGCTCTTTAGATCACTTGGGAAAGTCAATTCTATAGCTAAGTTGATGTATGGTGCAAACTTTGATGGATCTATGATAATCAATCTTTCCCAAGATTCCAAGCACTCACAGATAAATTTGATGACAAATTGTAAGATTTCCATGTCTTCAGAGTCATCATACTCTTTTAATAAGAAAGGAATGGTTGAATTATAGATTGGGGTAATGATATTAATCAACTCCCAAACAGACTGATTGTCAGAAAACGTAGATTCTTTTGATTCTATAATAATTAAGCCTAGTAAGTCTAAACAGTGTTCCAATAGCTCAACACTATTGCTAACATCAGATGATTCTTTAATGACAAAATTTATAATGTTGTGGTTATCAAAAGATATCAATTCTTCAAATGTGAACTCCAAAACCCAGTTTTTCAATACATCAATCATGCTTAAACTGCTATTGTTGTTGTTTGTAATCAATTGAGATATGTACTTAAGAACCGGCTCTCTTAAATCTTCAATGTAGAAGCTAGAGTCATTGTTTAGCAATTCGTTGATATTGTTAATTTGGTTAATTTCTTCAGGTAAAACTTTCAAAAATAACAATAAAACATTAGTCTTGTTGTTTTCAATACCCAAAAGCTCCTGCATGCAGTTATTTATACAATTGTCATCGTTTAACAAAGGCAAAGTATAGGATAAAGCAATGACCAGTTGTACAATTACATTATCATTGCATTTTTCATTGATGGCCTTTTTGATAATTTTGATTATACTATGGTACAAGTCAATGCTGCTGTATTGGATTATATCATACTTACACTTGTGCTTCAAAGAGGAAGACAAAAATAAAATGACATTTTGGTCTGAGGTATTCAACAATATGTTGATAATAATATTCCAAGAAGTGCTAGACTTTTGGAACTGCAATAAGTAATCATTTATGCTGCTAACAGATGAAGATCTGTTGTTGTTGTACAGTTCATTTATATTATAAATGATGTTTTGTTCTGTGTACTCTAAGTTACTCATTTTTATCTATGGTATCTTCAGTTTAAGAACTTGCAATTTGGGTTAGTCTTGTTTTAAAAAAAGAAAAAGAAAAAAAAAAAAAGAAGCAGAAGATGAGGGCATTATAAGGGTTGATAGTTTCTCTGTTTATATCCGAAACAAAACGGAAAAAAACCCAACCTTTCCATTTTAATCAAAAAAAAAAAAAAAAAGAAAAAGAAAAAACAGAATGAGTTCCTTTCAATTAAGGCATGTTTTTCAATTGCACTCTAAATAATCTTTGAAAACAATAAATTTTTGGTTAAACCCAGAACAACAAACATAATGTCTAATCTTCCTTTAAATCTACTTCATAACATAATCAATAACGAAAGAAATCTTATAGAGATACAGCTATCAGATAACAGCAAATTCAACAGCTACTACCTCAAGGGTAACCTTAAAGGTGTAGACCATCACATGAACATTACCATATACAACTGCACAAAAGTGAACAAACATGACAAGACTGCTACAGATCTAGGCAGTGTTCTGCTGAAAGGGGACAA
Organism: Hanseniaspora clermontiae; assembly: GCA_030567235.1. Lineage (NCBI taxonomy): Eukaryota > Fungi > Ascomycota > Saccharomycetes > Saccharomycodales > Saccharomycodaceae > Hanseniaspora > Hanseniaspora clermontiae. Next base: position 97,423 of record JAJLRV010000131.1, on the reverse strand, counting down.
CATACTACTAATAAAACATATTAAAGCTTGATATATACAAAGGGTGTTTATTTTTAAATGTTTCGTTTAAAAAAATTATTTTTTATTTTCTTTCAAGTACTTGACCAAATGCTCAAACTTAACAGTGCTTTCATCTTTGTCGTAATCAAATAAGTTGTCGTCCAATTCACTCAACAATCTACTTTCCTTAATAGCACTGAAGTTCTTCAATATACTGGCATGCTTCATGTTTCCGTCTTCATCAACATACGGAGTTTCTTCATTTGATTCAAATTCTTGTTCTATCTTCAAACTCAATTGATGTTCATTTAAAATGAAGCCATCAACTTGCTTTATTAAGTTTTGGAGCAAGTTCATTTTGCTAATTTCCTTGGCTTTTTTGATTTTCAATAATTCAACATCTTCCTTGATTTGTTCAAACTCCAGTTCTTTGGGGGTCAATGGTCTAACCATAGGGTATGCCTTGTTATCTTCATCTGGTAGATATTTCTTAATGTTTTCAATAGTCGGTAAAACAGTTTCGTTTTTGTTTTTTAAAGTTTCCTTGAACTTACTAACAGATACCAAATCCTTTTTTCTTCCTTCTCTATCTAACTTTTGAATGTATTCGTAATTTTGAACTATCTTGTCTTCCTCCTTCTTCAGGATTTCCCTGTAATATTTCTTTTTCAATTCAGCTTCTTTCAATCTTAATTCATTTAAAAAGGCGTTATCGCTTGTAACTGGTGCTTCAGTAGGGATCATTTCGGCCAATTTTTTGTTAATATATTCATCCAAATCAACAGCTTGTTTAGGCTTGGTTAATTCTTCAATAGATGGATAGTTCTTAGGTAAATCTATAGATTTGTCAAAGCCATAAGGATGTGGAGAGACTATTTGTTGTTTCAAAGCATTTTGCTCTTTTTGGATGTATGGGTAGATCTTGGAGGTTACAGGTTGTAAGATTTTGACTGTTTTTGGAAGTCTACCTGAAAGACCATTATGTTTTAAGGCTTGCTTGTAACCCATTCTGTAGAAGTAATTCCTGGTTGTTCGGTTTTGGTTTCTGTCACAGCATTTTGTTTCTAGATTTCTCTGATGAAGAAAAGAAAAAAAAAATGAAAAAAAAAAAAAAAAAAATTTTTCACATCATCCAAACAAAAGTTATGGGTTATGCTTGAATACTAACAAATGCTTATATCCGAATATCTCAAAGAAGAGCCTCATTCAACTACCCTGATTGTCAATGCTCTTGTGCCAAAGTACTTCTGAACACTTGATGGATCATCCCCTGTTTCACACAAGCAGTTGATTTCATAATTGCCTGGTACTGTAAATGCCAACTCTATACACACCTTCTTTTCCTCATACAATCTGTCAATGTTGAAAGTTCTCATTCCGTTTATTAGTACTGTATTTTCTTTTTCTAAAACATCTTCAGAAGTGATGATATCAAGAACTAACAGAGAAATAAGCATGTTGTCACTTCTATTGGTGCCTTTTTGCTCGTCTTTTTTACTGAATAGCTTTGGTTCCAGTCTAATTTTTTTGGATTCACCAACTCTAAAAGTGTTGACTCCATCATCCATTGAGATTGCAATATCTTGCCTGTTAACTAGCTTCTGCGAATTGTAACAATCTTCCAGCTTCAGGTTATTCAAGATGTTCAAAGAATATAGCTTTCCATCCAAAGTGTAGTCTAACTTTAAGAACTGATTGAAGTTCATGACAATATTGTACCCAACACTTTTTTGGTGCCACAAGATGTTGTTGAACAAAGAGCCTTCAATAGGGATCATTACTTTTCGATTGGTACCTTCATTTATAACAACAGTTTGGTTTTGGAACGCTTCTTCTTTATTATTATCGCTTTCTTTTTTATAAGCGCTTTTTAAGGTTATATCAGAAGTGCTAACATTTCTCAAGTTTAGCAGCAAAATCCATTTATATTCCTTGTTGTTCTCTAAAAAGCTGATCCACTTCTCAGCTTTGTTGTTGTCACAATTATCTATGTCAGTTTCCGTATCTAAATTTGAGAAACTAACCTTTTCGTATTCTTCAGCTCCTGCAACAGCTGGTAGTGAAATTTGTTCTGAGGGTATCAAGTTAAATGGTAGAATTTCAAAGTTTGGTATGATTAGAGAATCTTTGTAATTAACTTCAACGGGTATCATCAATTCACTAATGTACTTTGTGTTTTCTATTATTATTCCGTATTGAACCAATATATCAAATCTAGAAACTTGGCAAACCTTGAAATCTTGGAAGTTGAAGTTCAACAAAATGTTTAGGTGTTGTGGATTTATCTCTTGCTTTACTGTAATGCTTCTGTGGAACTGAGATAACACGTATTCATACAATTCATGCTCACTCTTGCTCAATTTCTTTTTGTTAAAGAATTTGTGAACAGTGTAGTCATTCACTTGTACTTCAATACCAAATATATCCAACTGAACAGCATTCATTCTACTGACTTGCAATTTGGAATCATTTTCGCAGTCATTGTACAAGGTCAAATTAGTTTTGTATTTCATACCCAGTATTGGTATTTCAGGTATTATTAAAACGCTATTTTTTGAGTGCTTCTTCTCATATGGCTGAATATTTTTCATAACAACTTTTTCTAATTCTTTGAACTTAAACTCAAATTGGTTTATGTTGATATAAGTATCATCTAAATTATTTAAGCATCTGAAGTTTAGTACAACATTTGATTCTGACTGGCTACTTAATTTGTTGATACTAATACTAGCTATTTCAAAATGCTTACTATTAGCACCAACCTCATCATTGATAATCACATCAACTAAGTTTAGATCAATTTTCAAGAAATTGTTGAAAGTAAATTCAATGCTTATGATATCGTTCTCTATGTAACAATGTTTATAGCTAGCTGCTTCATTCTTGACCAATGTTCTGTTTCTAAAAGGATTATAAACTTCATCAACAATGTCGTCCTCTTCCATTACAACCAAGTTTTGTATTTTAGGCAATGGTAATAGACTGTGAGATCTTTTGACTATCTTGAAATTTTTTAGCAAACAAGTATTCCTGCTTGAAGACCATTGATTCAAGCTAGAAATAAACAATTTTTGCTCACCAGTGTTGAATAAAGTATGATTTTGCAATGCAAGATGAGCTAACTTGGGTTTATAAACTTCATCATCGGAATATGTCAAAATGATAACTATTAACTTTTTGAGTATTAAACTGTTATCAATTAACTTATCAGTGATCAAATTAAACAATTTCTCAAAAACGACTTTTTTTAAGCTACCGTTATTTATAAACTCATTATCATCTTTGACCTTATCTACGAAATAAAAAAATTTCAAAACCAAAGTTTTTTCGTTTTCTAATTGATCCAACATTTTCAAATGCAAGTTTATAAACCTTAGACTGTCTCTCATATTCAAACTCTTAAAAATATTATACATTTCATATTTTTTGTACTGATAGGCTAAGTCTTCGTTGACAGGCTGCAAATACAATTCATCATATGAATCCGTGTCAATTTTTGTAAAGATGTTTAAAAAGTCATTCATGTTGCTATTTGTTATGGATTGATGTAACAAACACAAGTAGTTAATAACAAAGTTGTTGAGAATGCTTGGAGTAGCATAGTTGTCTGCTTCATCGTATGTGTACTCTAGATAATGTATGAGTTTTTCATAAATCAGGACGATCAAAAACATGAAGCTTTGTAAATTCAAAACATTTTTGTCATGTAGTTCAGCAGTTGTGGAATCATGATCAATACTTCCCCTTGATGCAGAACCATTTGTATCAACTTGGGTCAGTATATTTTTCATTATTTTGTTTTTGATTAAAATATGCTTGTCGTAAGCAACCAAATAGTCCACACATTTTGGAATATTAATATCAACGTTTTTGTCATTGCTTACGCTGATAATGTTCAATAAGCAGAATACTACCATTTCTAAAGCATTTGAAAGCCATAGAAAATCTCCATTTTTGTAAAGTTCCAGAACACAATCATCCAATAATTCTAAAGCTTTTTTGTATTGCCCCGCAAGAATAAGGATGTTGGAGATATACTTCATTTGCCTAGAATGAAGTTGTATGCTTAAATCCATATTGTTTATTTTGTATTTAGCTTTTGTGTTTTGGTAATAAGTGTTAGAGTTGTCTGTATTCTTGGAGTCGTTCAGATAGGTAATTTTATTGGTGTCGTTAATCATGAAGTTGTTTGGGGACTTTAGCTTCATATAAGACGAGGATTTAATGTAGTTCTTTAAAATTTGGAATACATTTTCGCAGATTGTGTAATAATGATTGATATCAGAAAGATCATTAATTTGCATGGTTTTATGATATACATTGTCTATAATAGAATCTTCCAAAGGAGTTGATGAGATGGTATCTTCAATGGTTATTTCAACTAGCTGATTTCTCCAGGGTTCCAAATCATGGTACATTAACAATTCTTCTATGTCCTGAGTATCGCTTATGTATTCAAACTTTAAAACACTTTCTGGGTAGTAAGAGGGGTTTAGAAAGGTTGTATAATCATCTTTATTTTCTATCTCGTTGTTATTTTTGAAATATGGTATAAGTTTTTTCAGTTGGATTTGCTTAATCAGCAGGTGATTAACATTTTCAGTGGTTGAGTTGTTGATAATCTGTACCTTTATGGAAGTGATGTCATTATAGACAGTATCTAAGATCATATATAAATAAGCCCTTTGTTTCTTTATTGTTGGTTGTATCAGGTGTTAGTATTCTGTTATTTTTTTCATGATTATCAGTTCTTTGTAGCGTTGTTTACACGTTTTTTTTTTTTTTAACAATTCTGTTTAGGCGTGTTTTCAGATTTTTGATCTTTTGAAGTATAGACGTTTTTGAAAGTGTACATATGTCTCAATAACTTGTTGAAGTAAAAAGCCATAATATATCAAATTAGGACTTTTATTTCTTTGTTTCCAAAACTGTTGCAATCATGTTTTGATGCAGGTTAATTAGTTTTATTTGTGGTAATCATGGGCCAAGTGTTACCCGATAGTGTTATTTTGTCATATTTTTCTTCTTTGAGACATTTGCCCGCAAATGGATGTGTGTGTGTGTTTTTTTTGGTTAGATGAGAAACAATCACCAAATTATGCACACGCATATCAAAAGATTTACTCTCTGTTTTTTTTATTTTTTGCCACCGTAAGCAAACAGAAGAATACACCAAAACCAATACACAAAATATGGCTGGTCTATCGTTTGATAATCACAAAAGAAACGAATTCTTACAATCTCAACACAACGTCTCATTCAAGACAACCTCCACTGGTACCACCATCGTTGGTATTAAGTTTAAAAATGGTGTAGTTATCGCCGCTGATACAAGATCTACACAAGGACCTATTGTCGCCGATAAGAACTGTGAAAAATTACATAGAATGGCACCAAAGATTTGGTGTGCCGGTGCCGGTACTGCTGCTGACACAGAAGCAGTCACCAAGTTGATCGGTAATAATATGGAGTTACAAAGCCTGTACTCCAAAAGAGAACCAAGAGTTGTCAGTGCCTTGCAAAACCTAAAACAACATCTTTTCAAATATCAGGGCCACTTGGGTGCATATCTTATTGTTGCTGGTGTTGATCCAACCGGGGCTCATCTATTTTCAGTACAAGCCCATGGTTCTACTGATGTTGGATACTACCAAAGTTTAGGTTCTGGTTCTTTGGCTGCCATGGCTGTTTTAGAATCCGAGTTTAAGATGGACATGTCCAAAGACGAAGCCATAAAACTAGCCTCAGATGCTATTGAGGCTGGTATTTGGAATGATTTAGGTTCCGGTTCCAATGTCGATGTCTGTGTAATGGAAATCGGTAAGGATGCCCAACTACTAAGAAACCTAAGAACTCCTAATGTCAGAGAAGTCAAAGAAAAGTCATATAGATTTGCCAGAGGTACTACTGGTATTTTAAGAACCGAAGTAGTAGCTCAATATGAAATAGATACCAGTGTTTAACTATTATAAATAAATCATGATGTATATAATGAACTAATGATGTTATAGCGATAAAAAACTTTTTTTTTTACTTTTCTATTTACTGTTTTTGCAAAATTTTATTAGTGGCTTCAACGATGGCAATATGCTCAGTTTTATGCAATCTTTCTTCATATTGTTCTAAGCTTTCTTTGTCGGTATCAATAACCAATTCTTTGACGACTATTGGTTCACCCTTATCGACATCTTCAATAACATAGTGGCACATACATCCTGCAGTGAAAGTTTCATTCTTTTCCTTTTTAACCTTAAGGGCTGTTTCGTAGGCCATGTCAATGGCATGGACTGTACCATCAAAGGCACCAGGTAATGCAGGGTGTAAATTGATAATAGGAATATTTTTATTGATCTTCTTCAAACAATCAGATCCTAAAATTAACAACCAACCGGCGCATACGACTATATCCGGATTAGTTTTGTTGATTATTTCAGCCAGTTTGACCTCATATTCAACTCTCTTCTGTTTTCTTTGTTCTTTATCTTCTTTAGGAACTCCTTTGTAGTATGGGTATAATGAATGAACTTGTGTTGGAATAGATTTGTTTGATGCTCTAGTTAAACCATAGGCATTCTTGGAAGAGGAGATCACAGACACAATTTCTGCATTAGAAATTACTTCCTTGTCTATACTGTCAATAATGGCTTGCAAGTTTGATCCAGAACCTGAAATCAAAACAGTTATTCTCTTTTTAGGGTTTTGGGTTTTCTTGAATGGATTGATGGATTTAAATAAGTCTGAGTTGTTATTGACTACAATTCCGGCAATTAGACAAACACCAACAGCTAAGGCATACCCAGCTTTCTTAGAACTGTAACAAGACATGTTTTGAAGAGACTATTTGATGGTTTAGGTTTGGTTTTTTATTTCTTTAGTATATACTATTCTTTTTTTTTTTTTTGAACTTCTGGTAAAATCAGGATGATCATATAAGAAGTCATGTTCAAGAACAAATTTCACGTGATGGCCTAAAAAAAAAAAAAAATACAATTGTGGTAATAACTTCTATATACAATCATTATTTAATGAACACATTTATCATTGTGAATATGAATTGGATCGGTAACACCACTTGCAAATATCTCGTTAAGCTCTTTTATCATCAGATCCTTGTTCAGATTTTCACCGATTAACACCAACTTACCTGCTATATTGTTTTCAAAAGGTTCTGGAGATGTGTCCATGATTTCAAACGTATCTCTCACACCCTGTACTACTTTAAACTCCTTATTTTTTATACTCAGTATTATTAGACCTTTAGTTCTTAGTATGTCGCCATATTTATTGGAAAGCTCACCTTCGTAGTTGTATCCGAACTTCTGCCAATGTAGTTGTTGTAAATACTCTTTGAGCTTGTCATACATTTCCTTTGTTCTAACAACAGGGATGTCAATCTTGATTGTTTTGACAGTTGCTTCTTCATGTATGTTTGAATCACCGTTCAAAGAGTCTGGAATACTTTCAAAGGTTGAATACCCATTCAAAAATAATATGTCTTTTAGTTCGCCTATTTTCCCATAAGTCGTTGTTAATACTTTACAGTTGCTATTAATTTCCTTAACATAGGTTTTAACCATGCCCAGTTGCTTATCATTTAGTTGATCAACCTTATTCAATATGATTTTATCAGCAATGGCAATTTGCTTAGATATAATCCCATAACTTTCTTTATTAACGGTTTCACCTTCGACTATCTTGTTCATGTTCACACTATCAAGAACGGTTATGATACCATCGAGTTTGATATTAGACATCAAGCTGTCATCCAACCAGAACATTTTCGCCAAATTGGTTGGATCAGCCATCCCTGAAGTTTCAATAATGATATAGTCGATGAACCCGCTTTGCCTTTTTACCAAATCTTCAATTGCCTTTACTCCGGCATCCTTAACTGAACAGCAAATACAGCCATTTCCTAGATCAAGCCATTCCACAGTATTATCTTTGCTCTGCTGGTCATGTATGGTTATTGACTTTTCTATATCCATAGTATCACCAAATTCATTCATGATAACAGCTATTTTAAGATCTTGCTTGTTTTGTACCAGGTGATTAGTCAAGTAATTGAGCATGGTGCTTTTTCCAGACCCTAAAAACCCTGTTATGATGGTAATAGGGATTTTTTTGCTGTCCTCAACATTCAAAAGTTCTGTAGATAGTTGTGTATTGCATGACTGTATTTTTTCATTGCTAACGATATCAACATTGTCGTTGATATCCTCTTTAATTTCGTCTAAAGAAAAGACGAGCTTTGGAATAACATCCCCCTCTTGAATGCTAAAGTCCTTGAGCTTATTTTTCAAATTAGACATTTTTATATGGTGGTCTTTTTGGGGGTACCATTTTCAATCATAAGTACTCTTTACAGCATCATTCAAAGAAAAGAGAAATATGAGTGAAGGGGGTTGATATTTTTGATGTAATCATGTGATAGAACGTGCTTACCCTGATAATTATAAAACTTCCCAAAAACGGAAATATGTCAATTTCTGCTCAAATACAGCCCATTGGTGATTTTGTTATGTTTTTTTTCGGCGTTTTTTTATTTTGATGCCGCACTCCAACGTTGTTTTTCATCTACCATAAAGCTCTACTGATTTATATCCATTAATATACTTCTCAAAACCGTAAAAAAAAGCAACATTGAATAATCATTGTAAGCTTGTGAATTATTTCTGATGAACGCATTCCAGGAAGAAAACTGTTTTGATGTTGTTTTCAATATTAAAATCAATGAAGATGGCAGATACATTATTCCTCCTTCTGATCAGTACATAGAGATATTAAGAAAATGTAGGCTGGTTGATTTAAACAAGGTTTGTGTGGCCTTGGGAACCAAAGCAAAGGGTAGAAAAGAAGAAATTGTCAAAAGAATAGACTTTATTATACAAAAATCTGAAACCAATATATTAGAATCGGGTATTCTTTCTTTGTGCTTTATAATACGTGCATTAATGACTGCTATTTTAGGTGAAAAAAGACACGATACAGCCACTTTTGAAGCTCTTATTCCTTTCTTCAAAGATCTCAAATATATGATTGGGGCCTTTCGGCATACAACCTCAATGAAGGTAATTTTATTTTTGGCGTCAGTTTATTCAAACATGAATGAACGTGTCTTCAAAATCGAGAATATAAGAATGTATAACAAACTTAGTTTCTTGGAAGAGGCCAAAGTTCAGCATTTAAGAATTATTCAAAACAACTACTTTCAAAATCATGCTAAGGACATACCAAAGTATCATAACGTCAAAGACGACAATGAGGCATTTGCTTTTACAATGATTGATTCATTAAAACATATTTATACCAACATATCTGTTCCACCTTCAAATTACCGAGAGCCTCTTCCTAAACTTCAGATAGATCCTTACATTAATGTATTTAAGTATCGGGATACGCTAGCCGAAATGACTGACGAAGACAAGCAGTTTATGAGACAGCATAGGTCAGGTACTTACGACCAGGATACAGTTGCGTTGGCAACTTTAGCAACACCAGCAGCTCCACAAGCAAGACCAGCTTCTTCACTGGGGCCAAGTCCCGACACAAAGAAAATGATGGATGAATATAAATTCATTCAATCATTTTTCTTTGTCAACACAAGATTACTGAAACAAGGAATTTTACCCAAAACTGGATACAAAACAACAACGCTTATAAAATTTCACTTGACAGAATCAGATATACAGAGACTGCATAATGTAACTCCAGGAAAGGGTTACAGTTACAATGTTCTTTTGTATTGTGGAAGTTTCACAAACACAATCCAGCCTAGAGAGTTCATCAAGTTCCCATCCCCTATAGAATTGAAAATTAACAATGTTCACATAACTGATTACATAAGAGGTATTAAAGACAAGCCTGCTACAGCTCAAGCAGCAAGGCTTACCGAACATTTGATATTAGACCCAACAAAAGAAAACATAGTGCAGATCACCTTCATAAGAACATTAACTCCTTACATATGCAAGGTTTATTTGGCAAAGTCATTTGATGGTTTACAATTATTCAAGAAATCTATTGCTATCAAAGAACACATACCAAAAAATGTAACAATAAATAAAGTCAAAGAAATTTTGCAAGAAGACGACGATGAATTGCAGATGGAAACAATGAAAATGTCGCTGCAGTGTCCTATTTCCTACATGAGAATGAAGAACCCAGTAAGGTCCATAACATGTCATCACATTCAATGTTTCGATGCTCAATGGTTTTTAGAAGCCCAGAAACAAGTTCCCCTATGGGAATGTCCAGTTTGTCAAAAGCATGTAGATATAATGGACTTGCGACTGTGTGACTATACAATTGAGATTCTGGTGAATTGTAAAAATGACTATGACGATCAAGTGGAAATAACAAAAGATGGTAATTATAAATATATCGAAGGTGTTAAAGACGAAAGTGACAGCGATGAAGGAGACATGCCAGGCTCAAAAAGTAATACTGTTGACAGCTATAAATTTCAAGCAGCCAGAAACAATGAATTAGAACCAGAAATTATCAATCTGATAAGTGATGATGAAGTAGAAGAAAACAATGCTCCAATTCTACCACAATTGGCCGTGCCTCCGGTTAGCATGCCAGTTTTAGCTACTGCCGAATCAGAAGAACATGTAGGTAATGTAGTAGACGAAGATGACGAAGAGATGCCTTCCCTACGAAATGATGGGAGAGATCTAACGATGACATTGGCTAGATATCATATACCTGCTGAGTTCACCTCCCAAGCCACCAAAGCAGGTGCTTCGCATGAATCTAGCGACCCAAAAAACGGGTCATTGCCGCAGAAAAGAAGAGCCAGTGTACAGCAAGAGCCTGATGACTTTGTTGACTTGACAAGTGATTGAGTTCCAAATTATATAAGATCTGTAGTTATTTTATAAAAGGAATACCAACACCGACATTTTTTCTAAAATTTTTATAATCTTGGCCAAAAAAGCTAACCAAGTAATCTTCCTCCAAGGTAATTCTTCTATTGAAAAAGTTCCACAAGATGAATGTGAACAGAACAAAGCTGACGAAATTTAGACACATCAATTGGCTACCAATGCTCCAATAGAAAAAGCCAAAGTATGATGGGTGTCGGGAAATCTTATAAACACCATTTGTTATTAGGACATGATTATCTTTTTTCTCGTGCTGCACCGTATGATTGAATGAGCTTCCACAAGTGATCATAGCTTTGCTTCTAAAATACTGGCCAACAAGAGCTAATGCTGTGCCAATAATCATTATCAAACGCAACTTAAATCCCACTTTTGCATTAATGTTGATGAAATAAGTATTAATCAAAGATTCAGTGATGGAAATTGCTGTGGCTATGGTATATTCCGATCCGTTTCTCAAAATATATGAATTTGTTGTGACTTGAAGTGGATTGTATTTGGCAGTGATGTAAAACTCCAAGAAATGAAAAGTGCAGAGAGCAATTATGTTAAGCGGTAATCCAATAAACTTAAATCTATGTATGTTTGATAGACAAATGCCGGCTACCAGTCCGAGAATCAATGCTGTTAGGGAAATTTCAGGTAAATCATTTTGTGTAATATCCGGCTGTGAAGGCTCTTCAACTTTTCCCATGATATTTTTAAAAGTTTTATGAGTGGTTTCTTCAGACCTAGCTTCTGGAGTCTTTAAAGCATGATGAATATTGAACAGTTCTTATTTAAATATAGTTTTGAATTTAACGTAAAAAAAAAAAAAATAATTAAAAAAAAAAATAATTAAAACGATAATGCAGACTACGCGAAAGTAGCAAAAATTCCCCTTTTTGGATACATCAGTTCATGACTGCTGTCACTATGTCTTTTTAATCAAACTCTTGGACTTTGTGTGCCTTAGCTTATCACTGGCCTTATCATAGACCATGTAATAGTCTTCTTCATCTAAACTTTCTATGTATGGAATGATGTTTCTCTTACTTGTCAGCACTTTTTTCAAATTAATTGCTCTAGTCTTCATAAAGTTATCACTTTTATCTAGATTTTTCCATATACTCTTTTTAGGGAGGGAGTTTTCTATAGGTTTCGTAGAGTTGTATGTTAACTTGAGATTGTTTGGCAGCACAAACTTAGTTTCTGTAGTTTTCTTGTCGTCCTCTGCTCTCTTTTCTTCACTAGAAGTTATGTTCTGAATCGTATCTTTGTTAACTTTCATTGCGCTTATGAGATAATTATTTACGTATCTGGAGGAGTTGCTGTTTTCGTCAGAAAAATTCAAAAATCTTTTATAGTACTTAACAACGTCTATATCACTCAAAGCATTGGCTTTCTTATCAGGGGTGTAGTAGCCGTCAACAGTTTTTTTGAGCCTTTTGTTGCCCCTTTCATCCAAATTAGAGGAGTAGTAAACGTCCTTGTTAAAATGCTTACGATCAATTTCTTGAATGTCGTACATAATCTGTGGTGAGTGATTTCTTTTGGTGTTTGTATCCTTTAATGTGTTTATAACAAAAAAAAAATAACAAAAAGCCAGTTGATTTTTTAAAAATTGAAGAAAAATTGGAAAATGGCCGCTACACGGGAAAACAGTTTTATTAAAAGAAATAATAATAAAATAAATGTACGAATCATTGTGCAAAATGTTATATTTATATCATATAGCTGTCATAAACTAGTATTTATTAGCCCAGTGATTGGCTACAGCTTCTTTAGCGTTAGATTTTTCGTCGTTGACTGTCTTCTCTTCAATTTTTATGGATGATCCTAGCTTAACTCCTTGCTTGCTTTTTTTATGCAGTTTGCTAATCTTAATTTTGTTGTAATCCATGCTGATAAGTCTATTAAACCAGTTAGGGTACAATGGTTTGCCTCCTCCAAATCCATACTCTTTGACAATTTTTTGTGCTTTTGATCCAGCTTTTGGGTTCTTTACTTTAATTTCCTTTTTTTCTCCTTTCAGGTTATAACTGACTTCTTTGATGTATTCAGGTTCCTTGATATTTAATATTTTGTGCTTTAAAAACCCATAGACAGGACCCCAGGATTGAGTTGCTAAGCAATTATACACATAAGCGCTCAAAACACCTATGAATCCAGTGCCTGTCAAAAAGTTTTTGTTTGGACACATCACCAAATTGAATAGCAATTCTATCACAATGGTATATCTGACCTTTATTGGAATGACTCCATAGTATTTAATATCATTGTCCCAGAAGCACATAGCATATGTGTAACTCAAACATAAGTAAAAGCTAGGTTCCATAAACCAATGAACTTGATCTTTGATATAGAAAGTAATGAGGATCATAAATGACATGTTAAAAAACAAATAATACAAGTACTCATAGATGTTCATGAAATAGGAAATTTCCAATGCTTGTGAGTGGGTGTATAAACCATAAAATCTTTGAATCAAACTAAAAAGATTATTGATCGAAGGAATAACAAAAAAAGTTGTTACCATAGTCCAGGGCCTTGATTTTATAATTTCTGGGATATTGAAAAAGATAACGTATTCCATAGATGGTATTAAACCCATCACAGGTGCTATTGAGAGCACAAATGATGATATTAGAATGGTTTTAGTCACAGGTGATATACTATCCAACATATTCATATATTATTAGATAGGTATTTTCCGCTTGGTTGTGTTGTTTTGGTGGGTTTTTGAGAGTCTTATCAAGTAATAAAAATAAGATAAAGATTTTTGATATTTATGCAAAAAAAAAAAAAGATACACGGTGTTATTTAAGCATATAGTTTGGTGTGTGTGTTTGCTGTGTTTTATATCCGTTGAATTGCAGATTGGAAAGCTGGCTTTACGGATATAAGAATACAGAACAAGCCACGTGATAAAATTGCTTTTTTTTCTTCTAGTTTTCTGCTCTTACTTTATCTCATTCAATTCAATTTTTTTTTTATTTAAAAGAAAGGCACAGTGAAAATTATTAAAAATATGTATAAGCTCTTTATTTAAAATAGTACACAACAATTCTTTTGGCTTATTCAACCAAAAGAAGAAGAAAATTTAGCCCTTTGAATAAAATACTAACAGAAGGCAAATTAGAAAACAATGGCTAAAAATAACACCAACAGTAATGTCCTTACCAGAGGCTTGAAATACAAAAATAACAAGACCAAGCATAAAAAAAATGCCAAAGCAGTTGAAGAAGTCACCTTCGATAAATCTGAGAGATTAGAATATTTGACAGGTTTCCACAAAAGAAAGGTTGAAAGACAAAAAAATGCTCAGAGTTTTTTGAAGGAACAAGCCAGATTGATGAAGATTGAGGAAAGACGTAAACTGAAGTTTGAAAGAGAAGAAACTGTACAGAAGCAATTGAAGGAAATGAAAGAGAAGATGAAGGAAATGGGAGACTTTAAGGACAGCTCTGATGAAGAGCCAATATACAAAGGAGAAGATGATGAATGGAAGGGATTCAGCAAAACCGAAGAGGCCACTGTTGAAGCACTAGGAGGCAGCTCTGAAGAAGATTATAAACCTATTTTGAAGAAAGAAACAATTTATGAAGACAATACTGAAGTTAAAACGGAATCTATAGAAACTAATGACAATTTTGAATTTTTAGCCAAGATCAACAGAGTTGATATGAAAAAGAACGAAGATATTCTTAATAAATCTATTAAAAGAGCTGCGGACTATGCTGATTTCATGGGAATGGGATCTAAAGATGATGTTAAGTTGATTGCTAAGCAGTCATACGCTGAACAAACCAGTAAGACCAGTATGAAAAAGAAGAAGTTCAGATACTTGAGTAAGAATGAAAGAAAAGATAATCAGTATAAAGCCTACAAAAACAAACACAGAAAGTGATTTCAATTTTGAAAAAAAAAAAGAATAAAAAATTAACAATAATAAGAAATCTATATAGTATTTGTTTATAAAGCATCGTATTCATGATCTAGCCTCAATAGCACCCAAATCAGTCTTCTTGCAATTTCCAACCCCAGTGGAATGAAGACTATACCATTGAAATGATGCGCATAGATAAATACGAATTTTAAGGTCAAAGCCAGCATAACCAATATGTAGGTTGTAGTTTTGCTTAGCGCTCTTTGCGAAACACCTAGCTGCAGCTTCCAGTCCATGAAAATATCCCAATAAGCACCATAAAGGGCTTGTGTGATTTTGAAGTAGTACAAAGTGTTGTTGTTGACATCGTGAAACATGCAATACAAAACAGGATAATTTAGACCATACTTCAATACATTAAGCCAGTTCCTTTCCTTAATACATTGAATGAATCTGATGCTGACAATATAAAAATTCACTAAGACCAAAAGACTAATAACTTGGCCTTTCTCAAAGTAAGGGTCAAATAGGGTTTTTATGTTGAACAAAATAACTGCATTGAACGATAACAGGATATCAGACTGGATGACAATTTTCAATCTATCTTTTTGAGTAATGGAGCACATAAGTATCGTCTTCAGTTTATCTCTAGGTACACATCTAAAGAATATGAATACTGTAGAAACAATGGAAATCAGATTTGTTAAAAATACAACTGCGCCGATGTTTTCGGATGTTGACAATGTGAGAATCAAGGCTCTTGTCAGAAGCAGTATTGACAGAGCTTTTACCAGCTTCACTATGTTGTGGCTATGTTTTAAATTAGCGTCTATAAGTTTTGTTGCTTTTCTATCGTCATTCTCTTGCAACTTAGATTTGTTAGAAAGTACCTTTTTAAAGAAAGGATATGAAATAAAGAGCTGTTGGAAGCAGTAATCAAAGAGCAAGATGAACACAGATAAATAAAAAGACTGTGGAATTATAAGATCAAATAGGGATTCATTTTCTAGCATATTGTTGTTTGGTACTGATCTGAATTTTATACATCACAAAACCATGAAAAAAAAAATATTAACAGCAAAAAAAACTAGATTTTCATATTTAGTTACATTTAGAGGGTAAACAAAAAAAAAACGGAAAACAGAAAGATGCAAACGCTACACAGTAAGACATTACAGTTATAAATAAAACAAGATTAAAGAAATACTCGTGTATGAAACATTTCTTTTATTATTGTATTTTGTTGTTTAAATTCAGATATAGTTTTGAATAATTGTTATAATCCTCGCTAGGTAGTTGAACATAGCATATCATGATTAGCATGAAAATTATTTATAACATCATTATAAAAGCAATAAAATATTAATAATAATAAATGTAATTTCAAGAACGAATACTTCTTTTTCTAAAAAAAAAGAACCTCTACTTGTAAATGCATTGAAACAGATAATATACATTATACTGAATATTGGAAAACATCAAACTAAAAATAGTTAAAAAATCAGAATTTTCAGTGTTTGGCTAAGTCAATAGTTCGTTCATTTGGCGAATCCGTTTGGGGCGACAACAAGTCATCATATTTAATTACTTAGAAGTTGATGTTCCAATAATCAATCAAAATGTATTTTAATTGTTTAATATCATTACTTGTAAAGTTATTATGTTTGGTTTTTATTATTATTATTTTTTATAATTATCATTGTGAGATAATATGATATACATTCAGAATGAGATTTTAGCAGCGTGCAGTTTATATAGCTCCCATTTCAAGTACAATCCTAAGAGCAAAAAACAAAAAAAAAAATTTTTATTCCTTAACTTCTTAAAAGGGTAATTTTTATAAAAACTGTTGTGTGTAATTTCCGAAAACAGCAAATACTCATACTGTACATTAAAAAAAGCAACTAATAGGTCTTCTCAAAGTGACTGGTTTTGGCCAAAGAACACGAAGTCCAAATTCATTATTCTACATTTATTATAAAACATAAGATTTGTGGTGTTCGTATTGTTGTTGAAACACTGAGAAAAGAATAAAATTCTGATGTTATGAAGCTCGGCTGTAACACAAATTGTAGCATTTCTAGTAGACTGACTATTTGCCTTTGATAATATTTATACTGGGTGATGTTATATCCGCGACGGAGATATCTTCTTTGAGCTCTAAACAAAAAACGCCAGTAATTTTTTTATGTTTTTTGATAGCAACACCAAACAACATACCAAATCAAAGTCGTATACATACCAAATATTACTACTCCAAAATGGCTGTTAAAAGGGCTGCTACTAGCAACAGTAAATTGAATAACAAAAAACAGAGAACAGATGCATCTAGTCTTTTAGTAAACAGTTTACCAATTGTTACTGGTGATGCCGGACCAACATCTGACATGATTTTTAATATTCCACAATCTGGTGTGTTTGAAGCCTCGCTTATAAAATCAATAAAGACGATGTTATACAATCCTGTTATATTCAAAAAGTACTTCCACAAAGTCAAAGATAATTCCAATAGAAATGTGTCCATCAGAATATTCTTTTTGAAAATATCTCATTTGAAGAATAAAAAAGAGCAGGTTTACAATTATTTCAAGCCTTTTTTAGACTACTACTATTTGACTCTGGAGTATCCTGATGACGATATCATTATAGACAACTTGCCAAAAGAAACACTCCAGCAATCAATGAATGGATCAATGCATAGATTGGTAGACTCTGTTATTAAGATAAACAACTTTCATCAGTTCAAAGTGAGGCTGTACATAATCAAAAACCAACAAATTGAGACTGATTTTGTTGAAGACCAGCAAAAAAATAAACAGATGATTCAGGAACTCAAAGAAAAAGAAAGGGAAATGAAACAAAGAATTATGAATGAAAAACATGAAAAAATGCAATTGGCCAAGGAACAGAAAGAACAGGAGAAACTACTGGAGAAACAAGAGAAAGAAAAGCTCCAGAAAGACAAATTGATTGAAAAGGAAAAAGAAAAGCTTCATAAGCAGGAACTAATGAACGAAAAACTGAAGATCAAGGAACAACTGCAATCTGTGAATAATCAAAAAAATGTAATTAAATCCGAAAAACAAATACGTCTTGATGAGTTTAAAGAACAAATCAATGCGATAGATAAAAATAAATCAGAACTAAGGAAACAAGAAAACAACTTAAGAAGAGAGTATGAAAAGCTATTTGTAACTTATTCCAAAAAAATTTCCGAGTACATTGCCCTAAGAAAAGAACATAACGACAAGGTAACCAAAGAAGACAAAGACATGAAGAACAAAGCTGAGACTTGGGAAAAGCTTTATCAAAACAAGAAGATGGTATACCATTTGGACAAGATGGCCAAAAATAACTCTGACCTGAATTTGCTGATGACAACCTTGGCCGCTGGTAAAGGTAGTCAAGAACAAGTGCTGAGTTTCAGGGAATACATGAACAAAGCTAAAGCCATGGATGCAGTGGAAGAATGGCAGCCTGCCAACAACTACCTTCAAGTACTGAAGTTTAAGGAGCTGGTGTTCAATATGAAAGAGCTGAAAAGAAAAAAAAACGACGAGTTTATTGACCTGATCAACAAAAATAAAGAAGCAAGAAAGGTTGCAACTGATGAGAGAGCTGGTGTCCAGAAGCAAAGAGAAGATTTCCTTAAAGACTATTATGAGATACAGAAACAAAAAAATGATGAGAAGAAGGCAACTTTGCAAAAACAAGCTGAGGTTAAGCAGCTGCAACCACCACCTGAGAATAAGGTTGTCAAGGCTGAAAAAGTGGAAAAAGTTGAGATAGTTAAAAAAGAAGAAGAACAGGAAACAGTTGTTCTGGCTGAAAAACCTAAGATCAAGGTTGCCAAAAAGAAAACTCCCAAATCTGACCTGGCCTTAACATCCTTCCAAAACAAGTACACCAAAAAATCGGATATTATTTTTGAGTTTTCAGACAACCTGAATGACAGATACTTGTTGCCAAAGGACTCCATTCTGGAATACGACGAAGACACACAGCTTCTGAAGCTTTCGTGGGTAAGCATTTTGAATACTGAGGAGATCGAAGGGAGCCTGGGCAGAGCCAAAAAACTTGCCACAGACTTTGACTACGAAACCAATATGAGACAGCTGTATCCATTGGAGATTTTGGAGGCATCATCTGTGAAACCAATCTACTGCAGCAACACCATTGAATTGTCAGAAATACCAGTGAAGTACTTGTCTATTATCAAAGCTAACCTGTCTGATTACGATACTGTGTACGAGGCTATGTCGTGGATAATAAAAAATGGTACTAGAGTAGAAATGCACGATATCAAGTATACATTGAGCAAGGAGGAGGAAGAAGAACAGGAGATGGCTGAAAACTTTAGAGAAGAGGTTTATAAGTATGAGCTCTCAAAATCAAAAATAAAGAAGTAACCGCTGTTACTAAGATATATATTTCAATTCAAATCCGTACTGCAGAAGACTGTCGAATACACTGCTTTGGCTCATCAAGTCGTCATTGAATACCAATATCCCACCCAAAGAAAGTGTAAAATTGTCTGTGAGCTTTATTCCGTGTTTCAATCTCACCAGTCTATCGTTGAAGTTACAAGCGACTTTCATTTCCTTGTACTGGTAACCAATGTTCAAGTTGGATTTCAGTGAGTACAGGTTGAAAAACAAGTGCGAAAACATCCCTGATCTTTTCCTGTTTATTGGGTCATAGTAATGCAGGTTCTCCCACATTCCAAAAGTCAGCACTACGTGTCCCAGCAGCGGGTTAATATTCATGGTAAAGTTCAATGGTTTCAAATGCTGGGTTGATACAGTGTCGTATTGAAGCGTTATTGAAGAGTGCGGGGTAAAGTTTTTAAAGCCATGCCACACCTCAAAGCCTACCTTAAAACTGGACTTATCAGCCCCATTGCTCATAAACCTCTTCATCGCACGCACACCCAGAAGGGTTTCGTTTGTGTTGTATACAAATTCCATAAAAGTCTTGTTGCTCTGGTACTGGAAATAGCTTGTTGAGTTTAAAGTCTTGAACTTTGAGTCTGAGTGGAACTTCATTAAAAATCGGCTGTTCAAAGACAACTGTCTGATTAACATTCCGGATGTTATCGTTCGGTTATCAGTGTCACCTGTGAATAGCATCTTTGCATAAGCAAACTGACTGTTTTTGTAATTTTTGATAGGTATTATATCATACTGGTCATTGTTAGCATTTTGGCTCATTGCAGAGGATATTACATGTTTAAAGTTTGTGGCGTTGTTTCCATTCACAAAGTCTTTGTAGTACCTAGAGTAGGTTTTGAAGTATTCGTTTATATCAATAGATTTTCTGATATCCTTGTTGACCTTGACGATATTGGATGCCAAGTCACTGCTGTTTACTTGCTTCTTCAAGTATCTAAAATCGTAGTTATCCACGATGGTGTAATTACCATAAGACACGTGTCCTTGAATTCGATTCTTGTTGTATAGCGACTTGGTGAATTCAAAATTACAGAAGTTGTTTTTGGCGTTTTCAGCAGAAACGCTTAGCTTGAAAAAAGAAGTTGGGATGTTGAATCTAAGAAGATCATCTGTGGTTTTTATGATGTAGTTGTATGTGAATGATTCATCCCATTTTGTGTCTCTGCCATACAAGTAGAGGATATCTTCTAGATAAGAGTCCATGCTTGAATGGAGTATCTATATGGGAGTTGTTGTTGGTTTAGTCAATAATGAAACACGAACTGTATAAGTCATCAAATCACGATTTATGCAGTGTGTTTTTTTTTTGTTTTTGTTTTTTTTTTAGGAACACTTATTGTGCTTGCTCAAACACATTGTATGTGTTTCCTGTTAACAACCTAACATTCGTCGGATATAAGGGGTTTTCAAAAGTATGAATATTCAGAGTGCTTAACTCCGTTGAAGATCAATGTCATTTTTAATTTTCTATAAATATCTTTTTGTTCTAGACTAATTTGTTTTACTTTTTTTATTACTGTTCAAAAATGTCAAAAAATTTACGTATCAATGGAAATAAAAAGCCACATTACCCTCCCCCTTTCTTTTTTTTTGAGGAAGCAAAAAAAAAGCAAACGTCGCAGGTTATTTTAACAAAATTTAGTCATGTGCCGTTTTTAAAAATAAAACATCTAGATGACTACCAACGTATAAGTCTACTGCAATTTTTATTCCCATTTAGCTCTACCATAGATCAAAATGGATTATATTGGTTACTAAACAACCACCAATTTTTTTGATACAATATATTCAACTTTAAAATCATATCAAATTTTCTTGGATCATCCAGCTTGACTGTGACCCAAAAAAAAAAAAAGGAAACACTCACTCTCCCCTATATTTCTGTTTTTCTTTTATCCCTTTAATTAAAAGAAAATATCTTCGTAGAACATAAATATAAAATGCTTTTTACATATAACAAAATTAAGGGAACAAAATAAAAATACGTGGAAGATGTGCAGATAATGTTCCATTAAAAGTGTCATTACAGACTTCTTCAATTTTCATTTTTTAGTTTTGCTTTTGCTCACTTTGCCCTTAATATAAATAGTGTCTTTATCTCCATTCTTTACTTTTTTTTTTTTTCATTTTCATCTTTTTTTTGTCCTTCAACTCATTACCTTTATTTTTTTTTTTCATTGAGGAATTTTCACCTTTTCAAAATAAAAACAAAGAACATAGTGTATGGCTTAGATATAACAATATTTTTTTTTGATTTATTTACAGACTTAACCCAAGAAATATTAATTTCATATATATTTTCCTTTGTTAGTAAGTCAATAAAAGATCGTCACCAAATATACATTATTATAAACTAAAAAACAAGAAATATTTTCACCTAGTTATATTCAGTTTTTTTAATCTCCATATAACTTAACCGCACTAAGCAAATAGGAAAAACAAACATTTCCAAACAAGCAGTAAGGCTAAAAAAAATAAGAAAAACTATCCAGGTTAAAATACAACCAGATGACAGGCAGCAATACTAGCACAAAAAAGCACCGCGCTTCATGCAGTGAAGGTCCACAGCCAAAGTCTCCGTTCAACAATCACACAGAGCACAAGTTTGTCTACAACCATGGAACACCTTCTCCAATGAGTGATTTCCACAATCCAATTCCAACAATCATGGTATTGCACCCATCACAAGTTCCAAAGGGCTCGTCTAGCGGCTTTCCAATGAACAATGTCGAGTCCAGAAGCGATGGATCTGAAGAAGATGATTCATCTGGCATGGGTGATATGGATATCCCGCCAAACGAACACTTCAACCAAATGATTCCTAGATTCCCAATGCAAACATGGCCACACCCGCTGCAGATGCCAATGCAGATGGTGTCTATAATCCCACCGAATTACAAAGGCCCCAAAATGATGCCACAACCGATGTTTAACTTTGTTCCACCGATGATGCAAGATGGTTCCTACAACTTTATGTTTAACCCACCAGCAAACAACTTCACCTACAAAGGGGTCAACAACGGCGTATACACACCAGCTGAAATCCCCATGGGGGAGAAAGTCGAGGACTTTGAGGGTGAGCTGTACGAAATGAGCAAGGACCACCACGGATCCAGGCTTTTGCAAGACATAGCAACTGTGGACGACTTGCCTTTGATCAGACACGAATTGTTGGGCAGCGTAAGGGAATTGAGCATTGATCCTTTTGGCAACTACTTCATTCAGAGGTGGATTGAGTTGATTCCGGATATTGAACAAAAAATTGATTTGGTGGGGGCTATAGTTGGTTTCAATGACACGCATGAATTAAAGCCACCTTCTAACGTTGGACAAGATGGGTTGCTGAGCATAGCATACAACTCCCATGGTACAAGAACATTGCAGATGGCTGTTTCTGAATTGCGCAATGATCCAATGGGAATTGACTTCCTCAAGGCTATTTTTGAAGATAGAATCACATTGCTAAGTGTCAATTTAAACGGAAATCACGTTGTCCAGGAGCTGTTGTCTTCTTTGAAAAGCGAAAGTTTAGACTTTGTCATTAACCAAATCGAAATCAATATTACGGGCATTGTCACTGAGAAACATGGCTGTTGTGTTGTGCAACGAGCTATTGACAACGGAAACTCAAGACAGAAAAATCAGCTCTGCAAGGCTATTTTGAAGGATACCATACGGTTTATTAAGGACCCATACGGCAATTATGTTATCCAATACATTATGCAAAAAGAAAAGGACCAGCACAATTCAAAGAAAAAAAAACAATTGAATAAAAACAAGGACAACAAATCAGCAAATACAGAAAAAGATGACTACAAGTATAGCAAAATGATAATAGAAAACTCGCTTTCTGAACTGAACGAATTGTGTTTCCACAAGTATGGCTCCAATGTTATAGAAAATGCAATGAAGCTCCCCAACAAGGAAACAGTGCAGATACTTTTTGAGAGATTAGTAAACATTTTTGAAGAAGGCCATGACAAGGTGCTAAGCTTCTTGACAGACGCGTATGCCAACTACGTTCTTCAAACATCTCTACTAACTAGCCAAAAACATACCAAGGATGTGGATAAAAACAACGGAGAAGAGATATACTTTGATAAGTTTGTGTCCCTTTTGAAACCTGTAATCACTGGGGAGTTGGATAAACTTCATGAGCAGTACAACATACCCAGCGAAAGGCTTTTGGATGTGGAAGATCGCGAGAAGCACCCTGGTAAATCCAATAAAGACAACAGTATTGTTGTTGACATGGACGATTCTGACGCATTGAAAACCATACAACTTCAGAGAGTACTGGGACTATGTGAGCATGACTATGATAGAAATAAAGACAAGACCCATTACTTCAACTGGGGTCCGAATTTTAAAACCAAAAACCATGACAGCTTGGGAATTGAAAAGGAAAAGCAAATAAACCGGGTTAAGACAGGTCACAAGTACAACAAGGGAAGACAAGGATCTAATACCAGAACCAATAAGAAACCCACAACATATTACACGGTCAACTCAGCCTAGTAAGTTATTACTATATAATTGCATAAATCAAAAAGATGTATGTTTTTTTATGGATTCTAATTATAAATAACCCCCGCAGAACTGCCACCCATGGCTTTTTTTTCCACTGTGTATGGGCAGAATTACGTAACGATATGGCTGGTTTCCCACACAAAAAAAAACTCACAGTCTGTTGTTATCTAATCCACTGTCGCTTAGAAATCTGTGGTGCCGGGTTTTTATCTTTCGATAAACATTCGAGAAAATTCTTTTTTTATGTAATTTATACGGGGACCGAATATCCCTAAGGGGGAAAAACCCACCCACGCGCACATCAACAGGACGGGTATGTTGCAAAGTGTCTTATATAAAAGCAGCATTAATGTTCACACTCAAATACAAAATTAAATTCTACAAATAATATAATACATATTCAAAACCACACAACAACTCTACTACCCCCAAAACATAACAATAAAAATGTCTGCTGAAAAACAAACTGTCTTCTTATCCGGTGCCACCGGTTACATTGCCCAACACATTCTTAAGCAATTGTTGGACTCCCAAAAGTTCAAGGTCATTGGTTCCGTTAGATCTGAAGAAAAGGCCCAAGCTTTAGCCAAGAACTTCGGTAACTCTCCAGACTTATCCTTCGTTTACGTCAAGGACATTTCTGACCCAGCTGCCTTCGATGCTGCTTTGGAAGAACACGGTTCCAAGATTGACTTTGTTGTTCACACTGCCTCTCCATTCACTTTCAACGTCACTGACCCAAAGAAGGACTTAATCATCCCAGCTGAAAACGGTTCCGCCGGTATCTTCAAGGCTGCTGTCAAGTACGCCACCAACTTAAAGCACTTCGTTGTCACCTCCTCTTACGTTGCTGTCTTTGATTTGGCCAAGGAAGGTGACCACTCTCACGTCTTAACCGAAGAATCATGGAACCCAATTGAAGAAGAAGCTGGCGTCACCAACGGTTTCTACGGTTACTTCTACTCCAAGAAGGTTGCTGAAAAGACTGTTTGGAACTTAGGAAAGGAATTAAACGCCAAGTTCAACATCAGTGCCGTTAACCCAGTCTACGTTTTCGGTCCTCAATGCTTTGACTCTTCTGTCACTAAGGAACTGAACACTTCTTGTGAAATCATCAACAAGTTTGTTCACGCTACTCCAGAAACCCCAGTTGATTCCTCTTTAATGGGTTCTTATATCGATGTCAGAGATGTTGCCAGAGCTCACATTGAACCATTATTGCACTCTGAAAAGTTCAACGGTCAAAGACTAATATTAGATGGTGGTAGAATTGGTAACCAAAGTTTAGTTGATGTCTTAAACGAAATTCCAGAATTACAAGGTAAGATCCCAGTCGGTACTCCTCACAGAGACGACACCTTAGGTGACTATCTATCTCAAATTGACAACTCCAAGACCAAGGAATTGTTAGGCTTTGAATTCATTTCCCTAAACAAGTCTGTTAAGGACACTGCTTTACAAATCTTAAAGCACGAAGGTAAGTTGTAAGCTACGTAGTTATGTTATATAGTATGAATTAACTTTTTTTTCTTTTTAGAATCTCTGATGGAAGCATGATATTTGTTTTTTTAAAACTTTGAAAAAAGCTGTGTATTGAATTTTGCTCAGCACAATCTGTGGAAAACAATAACGTTATTGATTTCAATAATGAGAGTCGCTGCTAAGAAATCTTTCACATACCAGGTCAAGAAAATCCACCTTTTCGTTTGTAAGCATGCTCGTATGTGTCAAATTTGCCACCCACTTTACACTTTTGATTTTATTAGCTAAAGTGGTAATCATTTCACGTGTGTGTTTTTGCTTTACCTAATAAAAAATGATAACCGCAACCGTTAGCAATTTAATTGTTCAGGGGAGGGGCGGGGGGAATTTTTTCCATGAAAAAAACTTAACATTACGTAAAAAATCCATGCGCATTAATAAATCACTAACACACGAAAATATATAAAAGAAAACAGCAGACTAGTGAAACTTTTCTTTAATATCTGTTATCATAAGTTTAAAGGTTAGATAATAAAGAAGAGACCACACAACAACTCTACTCCCAAAACATAGTAATAAAAATGTCTGCTGAAAAACAAACTGTCTTCTTATCCGGTGCCACCGGTTACATTGCCCAACACATCCTTAAGCAATTGTTGGACTCCCAAAAGTTCAAGGTCATTGGTTCCGTTAGATCTGAAGAAAAGGCCCAAGCTCTAGCCAAGAACTTCGGTAACTCTCCAGACTTATCCTTCGTTTACGTCAAGGACATTGCTGACCCAAAGGCCTTCGATGCTGCTTTTGAAGAACATGGTCCAAAGATCGACTACGTCCTTCACACTGCTTCCCCAATCACTTTTGCCATCAAGGACACTAAGAAGGATTTGATCGATCCAGCTGAAATTGGTTCCTCTGGTATCTTCAAGGCTTCTGTCAAGTACGCCACCAACTTAAAGCACTTTGTCATCACCTCCTCTTACGCCGCTCTAATGGACCTAATGAAGGAAGGTGACAACACCCATACTGTCAGTGAAGAAACCTGGAACCCAATGGAAGAAGCCGTTGCCGTTTCCAACCCAGTTTTTGCTTACTGTTACTCCAAGAAGGTTGCTGAAGAATCTATCTGGAAGTTATCCAAGGAATTGAACGCTAAGTTCAACATCAGTGCTGTTAACCCAGCTTACGTTTTCGGTCCTCAATGCTTTGACTCCTCTGTCACCAAGGAATTAAACGCCTCTTGTGAAGTTATTAACCAATTTGTTCACTCTACCCCAGAAACACCAGTTGATTCCTCTTTCAATGGTTCTTTCATCGATGTCAGAGATGCTGCCAGAGCTCACATTGAACCATTATTGAACTCTGAAAAGTTCAACGGTAAGAGATTACTATTAAACGGTGGTAGAATGGGTAACCAAAGTTTAGTTGATGTCTTAAACGAAATTCCACAATTACAAGGTAAGATCCCAGTCGGTACTCCACACAGAGACGACAACCTTGCCGCCTACCTATCTAAAATTGACGACGTCAAGACTAAGGAATTGTTAGGCTTTGAATTCATTTCTCTAAACAAGTCTGTCAAGGACACTGCTTTACAAATCTTAAAGCACGAAGGTAAGTTGTAATCAACTTATTTGTATTATATAGTTCAAATATACTTTTTTATCATTTTCTGATTCAATAATGGTATAAATTTTTAACACTTTAAAAAAAAAGATGTATATGTTTATTTTGAAGAGCTCAAACTGCTGAAAACGTTAAGGTTATTAATGTCAATAGCAAGATGCGCAGCTCAAAAATATTTTACAAACCAGATCAAGAAAATCCACCTTTTCGTTTGTAGGCTTGCTCGTATGTGCCAAATTGGCTACCCATACCACACTTTTTATTTTATTGGCTAAAATTACCAACATTTTACATGTGTGTTCCGGTCTTAGCTAATAAATAATGACAAGGGCTACGGCTAGTAGTTCCTTTTTTAGGGGAACGGGTTTTATTTTTTCATGAAAACAAGTTTATATTACCTAAAAATCCCTTCACTTTAGGAATTCACTAAAAAGGGAAAGTATATAAAAGCAAACAGCTATCTGGTGATACTTCTGTTCAATATTAGTTATAATAATTAAAGAAATTAAAAGAAACCACACAACAACTCTACTACCCCCAAAACATAACAATAAAAATGTCTGCTGAAAAACAAACTGTCTTCTTATCCGGTGCCACCGGTTACATTGCCCAACACATTCTTAAGCAATTGTTGGACTCCCAAAAGTTCAAGGTCATTGGTTCCGTTAGATCTGAAGAAAAGGCCCAAGCTCTAGCCAAGAACTTCGGTAACTCCCCAGACTTATCTTTCGTTTACGTCAAGGACCTTGCTGACCCAAAGGCCTTTGATGTTGCTTTTGAAGAACACGGTCCAAAGATCGACTACGTTCTTCACACCGCCTCCCCAGTCAATTTCGCCATCGAAGACCCAAAGAAAGACATTATCGATCCAGCTGAAATTGGCTCCTCTGGTATCTTCAAGGCTGCTGTCAAGTACGCCACCAACCTAAAGCACTTCGTTGTTACCTCCTCATACGCTGCTCTAATTCACGTAGAGAAGGAAGGTGACAACACCCATATCGTCAGTGAAGAAACTTGGAACCCACTGCCACTAGAAGTTGCCGTTACCAACCCACTTTTCGCTTACTGTTACGCCAAGACAATTGCTGAAAAAACTATCTGGAATTTATCTGAGGAATTGAACGCTAAGTTCAACATCACTGCTGTTAACCCAACCTACGTTTTCGGTCCTCAATGCTTTGACTCCTCTGTCACCAAGGAATTAAACGCCTCTTGTGAATACATTAACAAGATTGTTCACTCTACCCCAGAAACCCCAGTTGATGAATCCTTCACTGCTGTTTTCATCGATGTCAGAGATGTTGCCAGAGCTCACATCGCCCCATTATTCGACTCTGAAAAGTTCAACGGTAAGAGATTACTATTAAACGGTGGTAGAATTGGTACCCAGAGTTTGGTTGATGTCTTAAACGAAATTCCACAATTACAAGGTAAGATCCCAGTCGGTATTCCTCACAGAGACGACAACCTTGCCGCCAAACTAGCTAAAGTCGAAGGCTCCAAGACTAAGGAATTGTTAGGCTTTGAATACATTTCTCTAAACCAGTCAGTTAAGGAAACTGCTTTACAAATCTTAAAGCACGAAGGTAAGTTGTAATCTACGTAGTTACATTATATAGTTCTAATATACTTTTTTAACATCTTTCTGATTCAATAATAGTATATGTTTTTAGCTCTTTAAAAAACAAGCCGTGTATGTTTATTTTGAAATTGCTGAAAACGTGAGCGTTATTTATTTCAATATGAAAACTCGAATCCAAGACATATTTCTCATACCAGATCAAGAAAATCCACCTTTTCGTTTGTAAGCATGCTCGTATTTGTTAAATTTGCCACCCACTTTACACTTTTGATATCATTAGCAAAGTGGTCATCATTTCACGTGTGTGTTCTGGTCTTAGCTAATAAAAAATGATATGGACATCCGTTAGCAATTTAATTGTTAAGCGGAGCGGGTGTTCTTTTTCCATGAAAAAAAGGTTTAAATTATGTAAAAAATCCCTACACCTTGATAATTTACAATTACACCAAAATATATAAAAGAAAGCAGCAAGCTTGTGATACTTCTCTTCAATAGATAAAGTGTTAGATATAGTAGAAGAGACCACACAACAATCCCAATACCAAAACATATCCATAACAATGTCTGCTGAAAAACAAACTGTCTTCTTATCCGGTTCCACCGGTTTCATTGCCCAACACATTGTCAAGCAATTGTTGGACTCCCAAAAATTCAAGGTCATTGGTTCCGTCAGATCTGAAGAAAAGGCCCAAGCTCTAGCCAAGAACTTCGGTAACTCCCCAGACTTATCTTTCGTTTACGTCAAGGACCTTGCTGATCCAAAAGCCTTTGATGCTGCTTTTGAAGAACACGGTTCTAAGATCGACTACGTTCTTCACACTGCCTCCCCAGTCGGCATTGCCGTCACCGACACCAAGAAGGATTTGATCGATCCAGCTATAATTGGTGCCACTGGTATCTTCAAGGCTGCTGTCAAGTACGCCCCAAACCTAAAGCACTTTGTCATCACCTCCTCTTACCTGGCTCTAATGGACCTAATGAAGGACGGTGACAACACCCATATCGTCAGCGAAAAAAGTTGGAACCCAATGGAAGAAGCCGTTGCCGTTACACACCCAGGTTATGCTTACTGCTACTCCAAGAAGGTTGCTGAAAAATCTATCTGGGACTTATCTAAGGAATTGAACGCTAAGTTCAACATCACTGCTGTTAACCCAGCCTACGTTTTCGGTCCTCAATGTTTCGAATCTTCCGTCACCAAGGTATTAAACGCCTCTTGTGAAATCATTAACAAATTTGTTCATGCTACTCCAGAAACCCCAGTTGATGAATCCTTACATGCTGCTTATATCGATGTCAGAGACGCTGCCAGAGCTCACATCGCCCCATTATTCGACTCTGAAAAATTCAACGGTCAAAGATTAGTATTATCCGGTGGTAGACTGGGTAACCAAAGTTTGGTTGATATCTTAAACGAAATTCCAGAATTACAAGGTAAGATCCCAGTCGGTACTCCGCACAGAGACGACAACCATGACGCTACCCGTGCTAAAACTGACGACGCCAAGACTAGGGAATTACTAGGCTTTGAATACATTTCTCTAGACAAATGTGTTAAGGACACTGCTTTACAAATCTTAAAGCACGAAGGTAAGTTGTAAGCTAGGTAGCTACATTATATAGAATTAATCTTCTTTTTTAAAAAATTTATAATTCATTAATTGTATTTATTATTAACACTTTCTGATTCAATAATGGTATTTGTTTTTGATACTTTGAAAAAAAATGTTTATGTTTATTTTGGAGAGCGCGATCTTCTGAAAACGTTAACGTTATTGATTTCCCACAACAAATCAAGAAAATCCCCCCTTTCGTTTGCGGCATTACTTGTATATGTCAAATTTGCACCCCGCATAACATTTTTGATTTAATAAGCTAAAATCACCATCAACATACGTATGTGCTCCGGCCTCAGCCAATAAAAAAAGGTAACGGTAAGGGTCAGTAGTTTAGTTGTCAATGAAAGAGGGGGGAATTTTTTCCATGAAAAAAAGTTAACATTATTTAAAAAATCCATGCACATTAATAATTCACCAACACAAGAAAATATATAAAAGAAAATAGTTAGTTTTTAATA
The DNA here is from genome assembly GCA_030567235.1 of Hanseniaspora clermontiae. Classification (NCBI taxonomy): domain Eukaryota; kingdom Fungi; phylum Ascomycota; class Saccharomycetes; order Saccharomycodales; family Saccharomycodaceae; genus Hanseniaspora; species Hanseniaspora clermontiae. Next base: position 66,921 of record JAJLRV010000131.1, on the reverse strand, counting down.
CTTCTGATCAATAATTATTTTCATTAAAAGAAACCACACAATAATCCTACTACCAAAATATACTAACAACAATGTCTTCTGAAAAACAAACTGTCTTCGTGTCCGGTGCCACCGGTTACATTGCCCAACACATCGTCAAGCAATTGTTAGACACCCAAAAGTTTAAGGTCATTGGTTCCGTTAGATCTGAAGAAAAGGCCCAAGCTTTGTCCAAGAACTTCGGCAACTCCCCAGACTTATCTTTCGTTTACGTCAAGGACCTTGCTGATCCAACTGCCTTTGATGCTGCTTTTGAAGAACACGGTCCAAAGATCGACTACGTTCTTCACACCGCCTCCCCAGTTGCCTTGAAGGTTGAAGACCCAAAGAAAGACATGATCCTTCCAGCTGAAATTGGTTCCACTGGTATCTTCAAGGCTGCTGTCAAGTACGCCACCAACTTAAAGCACTTCGTTGTTACCTCCTCTTACGCCGCTCTAATGAACCTAATGAGGGAAGGTGACAACACCCATACTGTCAGCGAAGAAAGTTGGAACCCAATAGAAGAAGCCGCTGCTGTTACCAGTACTGGTTTTGCTTACTGTTACGCCAAGAAGATTGCTGAAAAAGCTATCTGGGACTTATCCAAGGAATTGAACGCCAAATTCAACATTACTGCTGTTCACCCAACCTACGTTTTCGGTCCTCAATGTTTCGAATCTTCCGTCACCAAGGTATTAAACGTCTCATGTGAAGTTATTAACCAACTTGTTCACTCTAACCCAGAAACCCCAGTTGATCAATCCTTCACTGGTTCTTTCATTGATGTCAGAGATGCTGCCAGAGCTCACATTGAACCATTATTGAACTCTGAAAAGTTCAACGGCCAGAGATTACTATTAAGTTGTGGTAGAATGGGTAAGCAAAGCTTAGTTGATGTCTTAAACGAAATTCCAGAACTACAAGGTAAGATCGCAGTTGGTACTCCTCACAGAGACGACAATCTTGCCGCCAACCTAGCCCAAATTGACGACTCCAAGACTAGGGAATTACTAGGCTTTGAATTCACTTCTTTAAACAAATCTGTTAAGGACACTGCTTTACAAATCTTAAAGCACGAAGGTAAGTTGTAAGCTACGTAGTTATGTTATATAGTGTGAATTAACTTTATTTTTTATAGAATCTCTGATGGAAGCATGATATTTGTTTTTTAACACTTTGAAAAAAAGCTAATTGAGTTTTTTTGCAGAATAAAATTACTGTGTATATTAGCTTGTTTGATTTCGAGGTCACGACTGACAGCTAAAAAGTGTTTTACACACCAGAAAAAGTAAATCACACTGTTATTCAGTGTCACCCGTTTCATTGACCTTAAGTTAGTACAAGTTAAAAGCATAAATTTCACATGACTCTTATCACCCAGATCTTCCCAAACAAGCAATCTAGATAAGCAGTACACAGGATTCCAAAAACCAAAAATTGGTCTGGTTGGTTTTTGAAAGCGTATATAAAAATTGCCAAACGCATCTCGTATACAAAAATAGAAACAGCCTCGTAAATAATCAGTGTCCGTATACGAAAATTTTTTTTTTTTTTGTTGATGCCAAAAAGACAAACTAAGTGAAAAATTTCATATCAATGTTTTGAAATCGCTCTTGAAGGGTTGTTGCTTGCTTAATGATCGGGATATTTCTATTTTCAACAAAAAAATGTATTCAACCAATAGCCTTTATTACTTATTAAAATACACAAATGGCTGCTGAAATCAAACAGAGAAAGCAGGGGCAATCTAAGTCCTCTGTCTCACAGAAGACCTCTAAAAAAACAACAACTTCTAAAAAAGAAGTTAACATAATGACCAAGAAGTTCCTAGACAAGGATGAAATCGAATACGAGTTTGGTGGAACTGCCGGTGTTATTGGTATGTGCATTGGGTTTCCAGCTTTGATGTACTACATGTGGATCGGTGCTTGTTTCTACAACGGACAGTTGCCATTGCCAAGTGCTGGACAAACCATTCCGGAATTTATCTTACACATGTGGTCATTGGTTAGAGAACATGCTTTACCCCCATCTGTAAAGGCTTGGACCATCTTCGGATTATTTTGGCTTGCTCAGGTCTCTTTCTACTACACTTTACCTGGTGTTAAAACCAAAGGACAACCATTAATTCACAAAAATGGCCAACAATTGCCTTACTTCTGTAATGCCATGTGGACTTTTTATACAACCACCGTCATTGTTTTAGTCTTACATTTCACCAATCTATTTAAGCTATACACCATCATTGACATGTTTGGTGAAATTATGACTTGTGCCATCATGACTGGATTTGCATTCTCAATCATTCTATACCTGTACACTTTGTACATCAGTAAAGATTACTTCAGAATGACAGGCAACCATTTGTATGACTTCTTTATGGGTGCTCCGTTGAATCCAAGATGGGGTATCTTGGACTTGAAGATGTTCTTTGAAGTCAGAATCCCATGGTTCACCTTATTCTTCCTGACTTTAGGTGCTTGTTTGAAGCAATATGAAACCACTGGTTCTGTTTCAAACTCTTTGAAATTAGTTCTTTTAGGTCACTATCTTTACACCAACGCTTGTGCTAAAGGTGAGGAATTGATTGTTCCAACCTGGGACATGGCCTACGAAAAGTTCGGATTCATGTTGATTTTCTGGAACGTTGCAGGTGTTCCATACACATACTGCCAATGTACATTATTCCTGTTCTACCAAGATTCAAGCAAGTATGAAATCTCCAACAAGTACTACGGCTTTTTGGTTTTCATGCTATTATTTGCCTATTACTTCTTTGATACTACGAATGGCCAAAAGAACTCTTTCAGAAAACAAATGGCTGGTGATAAGTCTGTTAGAAAGACCTTCCCATTCTTGCCAAAGCAAGTTTTGAAAAATCCTAAATACATAACCACCAAGAGCGGATCTGTTTTGCTAATTGATGGTTGGTACAAATTGGCAAGAAAAATTCACTACACTGCTGATTGGACACAATGTTTGACCTGGGCACTAGCTTGTGGTGTTAGCTCCCCATTCCCATGGTTCTTCCCAATTTTCTTCTTTATCGTTTTAGTTCACAGAGCTTTAAGAGATGATTTGAAGTGCCAAAGAAAATACGGTGAGGACTGGGACGAATACAAGAAACACTGTCCATATTTATTCATACCATACGTTTTGTAAACGATTTAATTTGTATATATTCCAATGTTAAATAGAGTTGGGCAAACATTCATATTCATCAATGCTTCATATTCTATATTTTTAAAATAATCAAAAAAAAACACGGTAGCGGTGAGACTGTCGCGGTTGTTTCTGGACAGTAAACTAGTTTTTTGTTTTTCTTTTTTGTATTTTTTTTTTTTTTTTTGGTTACTTTCGTCTTCGTAATCATATCTAAGAGAGATGCAAGGACCACGAACAAAAAACACCCATTTAATGAGCTCTGAAAGCACAAAGAGTGCTAAAACATACAGCGATGATGATGTTATTCAATCAATATACTCAAACAAGTTTACCAGTTATGATCTGCTTAATCTACAGCCAAATTTGCTCGATAGAAAAGCTGAATTAGAATACTATGATAAACTTACTGAAAAAAATGGATTCAAAGCAGATAATAGCAAATTGTCATACTATGAAACTATTGAAACCTTGTCAGAAATGGGTATTTCCCAAAAAGTTTTATTCAAAAAAGATGAATTATCCGAGCTTTGTAAGAGCAAATTGGGTGGTGGAGCCATACCAGTAGAACAGGATAACGTTTTTGTTAGTGAATATGAGAACGTATTTCTGGGCAAAGACCTTGAAAACCAAAACATAGATGATTTTAAAAGTGGACACTCATACCATTCGTTACTAGGAAATGATACTGTAAAAATGATACCAACACAGATCTCTAGTTTGATCATGAAAATCACAAACCTAAACACTGAAGAGGTGATGTTGATGAGTGAGAAAGAATTGATCAACTGGTGTGACAAAACTGACAATAAAATGACTAAAGAACAAACCAAAAAGTTGGTAAATACATTTATTTTATATAAGAGGTATATATCAAGTTTTGATTAGAGCACGCGATTAATGAAAAAAAAAAAAAAAAGAAGAAGAATTCCACAAGCAATATTACTTGCTGAAAAGACATAGCTTTAGCAACAATCACATACAAAACATTGTAGTTAAATGGCAATATCAAAATATTAGAGCGTCAAAGTCTCATATGTATATACATAACCTACCGGGCTAATCTTGCTCGGCAATGACTGCAAGTCTTTCTTCAATTTGCTTTGTTGATAATATGAAGAATCCAGTTTCCTTAGAAGCAACGGCGATTTCTAATTCACTTTGTTTGTAGTCTTGACCTAAAGTCTCGGACATGATACGAATGGCCTTTTCGACAACAGTTTCCCAAGTATCTTTTCCGTTAGTACTATCATTGACAATATCAATTCTGTCGTTATCTTCATCGTCATATCTTCTTTCTAACTCATTAGGTCTGGCAGCCTTCAAGGCTTGCTTTTTCAGTAACTTTTCCAAATGAGAGTTTAGCTCTTGTTGTTTAGGACCAGTGGCAGTTGCTTTGTAACCACAGTAAAATCCTGCTGGGTCCATTTTATAAATCATACCATTCTTCTCGTCGTCAAAGGATATGAAGGTGGCAATGACACCTAGGGGTCTCATGTAAGCTTTTTGAGTATATAGTTGAGCAAGGTTACTCATTCTTTTGACTAAAACATCCATAGGCATTTCAAAACCTTGTTGGTATTGGAATTCAGAAGCCTCAGACTTAGTTCTTAGAACAAAGTTTTTAGCATCAGCGATGGATCCGTTTATGCAACATCCAATGTTTTCAGATATTCTAAAAATGTACTTAACAGATTCAGGTTCCAATAGCTTGTCTGTGACTTTCTTTTCATTGATCAAAACGGTAACTTCATCGTTGTTATCGGAAGAGATAGCCAATGAGTTTAGATTTGTGTTGTTGATGGCAGCTTTGAAAGCATACTCAACTTGGAATAGTTTTCCTTCTGGGGAGAAGATTGTGATGTGTCTATCGTAACCTGACATTTAATGGCTGTAAATTGTATTTGGTGTTTATGTGGATTTGCTCCTTAGGTGTAAAGATTAAACTGTGTGAATGTGTTCTTATTAATTTTGTTTTCGTTTTTTTTTTTTTTTAACACCCAAAATATGAGTGTGTGGTGTTTGTGTTCCAAATAGGAAGGTACCAAACATGACAGGGCAAATACATGTGGGTTTTTTTAGTCAAGAAAATTTTTTTTTTAAATTTTATACGTTTTCAACGCCTGAAAAAGTTTAGCAAGAGGGAAAAAAAAAAAAAAACAAGGGTAATCGTAGGTGTTTAATCAAGTAAACATACAACTTCAGATAATTGGTTGCATATTCAAATCACCAAAACACACACATAACTCAATATAACCTATACCCATAGTTGCAATTTATTTTTTTTTTGAAGGTTTTCCACAATTTACCAAAACCATTAATAATTTTACATATTTTATAAACTAAAATAAAGAAAAACTTCCAGCAATGACAGTGTTCAAAGGCTTATACAAAGCTGTTTATGATTACGATCCGTTACCTGAAAATGCTAATGAAGAATTAGCTGTCAAAGAAAATGACATTCTTTATCTTATTAATGACGAACTTGAAGATGGTGATGATGGTTGGTGGCTTTTCAAAAAGAGACTTGTCGGCGTTGATCTAGAAGAACCTATTGGTTTAGTACCAAATAACTACATTGAATTATTGACTGATCCCTTGTATAAATGTAGGGCTCTTTATGATTACGAGGATTTACAAAATGTAGAGGAAGAAATTGCATTCAAAGAAAACGACATCTTTGAAGTATTTGATGATTCTGATGTTGATTGGCTATTAGTCAAAACAGTTAGGGATAACATTGAAGATGATGAATATGGTTTCATCCCTTCCAATTACATAGAAAGATATGAGGAAAATGCACCTGCTCCGCTTGCACCAGCAGATGACAGCTCATTTGCACCACCTCCTGTGAGATTTGATAGAGAACAAGTTTCTAAGAGCCAAAGCCCAGTTTCACACAATTCATCTGTTGACCTGTTCCAACCTCCTCCTAAGCACAAGAGTTTATCTGAGGAAAAAGATTTGCCACAATTACCAAGTATAAATGATTCGTATCAACATCCCGAAGATGATGAGGATGAAGAAGAAGCCCCACCACCAAAGCCAATCAGACCAACTACAACAGGCAACAATGAACCAAAGTATTCAAGTGCCAAACAGTATTCTTCTCAACATGTAGAAGAGCGTAATGAATACTTTGAATCATGGAATGTTCAAGAAATTGTTGAAAGATCTAAAAAAGTAAAAGCCAAGCTTACAATTGGTGCAACTCTGTTGACTTTTTACTCTGAAAATTCCCCAGGTGGTCGTCCAGAAGAATGGTCTTTAAACAAGTTGGTATCTTTCGATTTGGAAAAGAAGCACTTGTTTTTAGAATTAGTAAGTCCATCCATATCTTTAGAGCTACACACTGGTAACTCTTCTGTAGGTAGAGCTATCTTTGATAAATTGAGTGAAGTTAAAGGTGCTTATTCATCAGCATCATTGGCCCAAATTAAGAACGCCTCTATTGTGTCACCACAAAAGAAACAAGAAATCAGAGATAGAAAAACAGCTAAGGTTGTTGTAGACTTTGTAGCAGAATCTAATGATGAACTAACTATAAGACCAGGTGAAAAGGTCTATGTTATCAATGATACCAACTCGAAAGATTGGACTCTTGTTGAAAGGGTTGATCAACCTGGTAAAAGGGGGTTGGTTCCAAGTCAATTTATTCAGTCTGTCAATCAGTTAACAGCTATTGCTGATTCGAGTGATTCTAATGTTCGCTCAACTAGGAGCCAGTCTAGAAGTTACCATAACGACGATGACGATTATGAGATCGATTCTCCTAAGAAAGAATCCAGAACTAGAAAATTGCTCAGATCTTTGACAGGAAGAAAGTCAGAAACATCTGATAATTTCAGTACTAGTTCATCAAAATTGAAACCTCAAACTACAGGATCATGGAAGGAAGATGCTTCACAAAACACAAGATCTAGCAGATCTGCTTCTGTCTCTTCAAAGACGGCTAATAACTATTCAGACGTCGGCATGAAGTCTCCACAAAAGTCATCCAAAGAAAAATCATTACCTCACCCTAAGAAAGTTAGAGCTTGGGTTGACAGATCAGCTTCCTTCAAAGTTGATGCTGAGCTCATTGGTGCTTCTCAAGGTAAGATTCATCTACACAAAACAAACGGTATAAAGATTGCTGTTCCAGCTGAAAAGTTGTCATTGCAAGATTTGGAATACGTAGAAAGATCAACTGGATTCTCATTGGAAAAATTCAAACCTCAAAACAACACTCATGAGCAGCCACTACAATCTCAACCTACCGGAGCCAGAGATAAAGAAAAAGAAAGACGCAAAAGATTAAAAGAAAAGGAAGATAGGGACATTAGAGACAGGGAAGTTGATGAATTGAGAAGAGCTAGAGAATTGCTAGAGCAAGAAAGAAAGAAATTGAGAGAAGAAAAGGAAAGAGACTTTGCCAGAATAAAAGAATTGCAAATGTCCAATTCCCCAGTACCAGTTTCTGCACCTGTAAAGCCTCCTAGACCTCAACAAGCCAATAACGTGACTAAGCCATTGAAAAACGATATGACCGGCAGAAATCCTAATTTACCTTACTATGATTGGTTTGAATTCTTCTTGAAAACCGGTGTTGATGTAAACAACTGTCAAAGATACACAATTAACTTTGAAAGAGAAGACATAACAGAAGATATTTTACCCGCTATTGACGCTACTTTATTGAGATCTTTAGGTTTGAAAGAAGGTGACATTTTGAGAGTTATGAAATACTTAGATGAGAAGTTTGGAAGAAACCAAGTGACTGCTGTTTCTAAATCTCCAGAACCAACCATTGATGATACTAACTGGGCAGCAAAGCCTACCATGCACACCCAAAAATCTGTGGATTCTTTACAAGATTTATTAGATTTGAAACCAGTTGCAACAGGAGCCCAACCTGCAATCGCCCCTAAACCTGTAGTTGCTAACGCATCAGAACTACCAACAACTGCTCCTCTTGACCCATTCAAAACTGGTGGTGCCAATATTCTACCAATGGGTATTATACCAATGTTTACTGGTGGTATGATGTTGCAATCTTCCTTCACTGGCTTGCAACCTGTTGGAAGAATGGTTACTGGTGGTATGATTTTACCTGTTCAGAAGACTGGTAATGGATTAGTTCCAGCAACCACCTTCGGTCAAACCAATTTTGCTTCAAGTGCTCCTCAGCTAAGTCAAATCACTGGCGGCGCTATGCCTAACTTAACTTTTGGCCAGCCGCAAATTACCGGTGGAGCTATGACAATGCCAACTTTATCATTTGGTCAAAATCCAATATCTATGCCCCAGAATACTTTCGGTCAGCAAATGACAGGCGGTGCTCTTCCAATGCCACAAAATAGCTTCGGTCAACAAATGACAGGTGGCTTCCAACCGCAATCTACTTTTGGTCAGCAGATGACTGGAGGTGCTATGCCAATGCAACAAAATACCTTTGGTCAGCAAATGGCTGGAGGTGCTATGGCAATGCCACAAAATAGCTTTGGTCAGCAAATGACTGGAGGTTTCCAACCGCAAGCTACTTTCGGCCAACAAATGACTGGAAGTGGCATGCCAATGCAACAGAATAACTTTGGTCAACAGCAAATGACTGGAGGTTTCCAACCACAATCTACCTTTGGGATGACTTTACAAAAGACCGGTGGCTTTTCACCACTACCACAAACATCTTTTGGACAACCCCAGCAAATGCCTAACCTGGCCCAGCAAAATAACGTCTACAACAACCAAAACCCACAAATGCTACAACAGCAACCTACAGGTTTTGGATTTGGAAACGCACCACAGCAAACAGGCAACAACATGGCCAATTTGAATAATGCATCAGTCAACAACCCCTTCGGCTTTTAGATTTTAAGATTGATATATAACTTTAACGAAATTATAAAATGAAAAAATATAACTACATATGATTGGCCTTTTGTTTTTTTTTTAAAAATAAATAAGTAGATATTATAATATGATATATAACAATGAGAAATTACCATTCAACAGCAGTATTGCCGTATGGAGACTTCTTGGTTCCCTTGATAGGAGTGATTAGCTTACTACCACCTTCCAAGAAAGAGAATTGTACTTTTCTGTTGGCTTCGAACTTTTCAATGAATTCTTCCTTTTGTAAGGTAATGCCGATATCATCTAAACCGTTTAATAAACAATGCTTTCTGAATGGTTCAACATCGAAGTTGTCTACTAAAACAGTGTTGTCTTCAGCAGATAAGATTTGTTGCTTGGCTAAGTCAATAGTGATTCCCTTGGCAGATGCAGCTAATGGGTAAATCTTGGATAAGATAGTTTCTTGATCAACTCTGATAGGTAGTAAACCGTTCTTGAAAGAGTTGTTGTAGAAAATATCACCGAAAGAAGGAGCAATGATGGACTTGATACCAAAGTCCTTTAATGCCCATGGAGCGTGTTCTCTTGATGAACCACAACCAAAGTTGTCACCGGTGACAACTAGGATTTCGGCTTTATCGTATGGGGGACAGTTTAAAACAAAATCGGTCTTTTGGCTGTTTCCTTGAGCATCTTCAGTGAATCTTAATTCATAGAATAAACCAGTTTTTAGACCAGTTCTCTTGATGGTCTTTAAGAATTGCTTTGGAATGATAGCATCAGTGTCAACGTTGGCCTTATCCAAAGGAGCAGCAATACCAGTTAAGACGGTAAATGGATCCATGCCAGCTGGAACAGGAGAAGGAGCATTGACGTCAACAGTTTCTTCAGCAGAGGCAGCAGATTTTTGAGGAATATCTAACAACTTATCGCTGGATGGAATTTCGCTAACAATTTCCTTTTCATTTTCGTAAACAGCTTGTTGTAAGGCTTCATCTTCGTGTTCGAAAGAAATTTCAACTGGCTTATGGTCAGCAAAGGAGTTGTATTCGAATTCTCTAATATCAAAGAATTTACCCTTGATACCAGCGGCAGCAGCCATAACTGGGGACATTAAGTGAGTTCTGGACTTAGCACCTTGTCTACCTTCGAAGTTTCTGTTAGATGTGGAAGCACATCTTTCTTCAGGATCTAAGATATCTGGGTTCATACCTAGACACATAGAGCACCCAGCTTCTCTCCATTCAAATCCGGCTTCAGTGAAAATCTTGTCTAAACCTTCCTTTTCAGCTTGCTTCTTAACTAAACCAGAACCTGGAACAACCATGGCTAATTTAACATTATCAGCCTTTTTGTGGCCCTTCACTACCTTAGCAGCATTTCTTAAATCTTCAATTCTAGAGTTAGTACAAGAACCAATGAATACCTTGTCAATTGGAATCTCCTTGAATGGGGTATTTGGAGTTAGTCCCATGTATTGTAAAGCTCTTTGCATACCGGATTTTTTAATAGGATCTTCAATTAATTCAGGATCTGGAACACAACCAGTGATTGGTAAAGCATCTTGTGGAGAAGTACCCCAAGTGATTGTAGGAACAATATCCTTGGCTTCGATGGTAATAATATGATCAAAGTGAGCACCTTCGTCAGAGTATAAAGTCTTCCAGTACTTAACGGCCTTATCCCATTCTTCACCCTTTGGAGCTAATGGTCTACCCTTAATGTATTCGAAAGTTATGTCATCTGGCTTGATCATACCAGCTCTAGCACCACCTTCGATGGCCATATTACAGATGGACATTCTAGCTTCCATAGATAAGTTTTCGATGGCCTTACCAGCAAATTCAATAACACATCCAGTACCACCGGCAGTACCAATGACACCAATAATATGTAGAATTAAATCTTTGGAGGTAATACCTTCATCCAAATCACCCTCTATGAAAATTTTCATGTTTTTAGACTTGGCTTGTATCAGGGTTTGAGTGGCTAAAACGTGTTCAACCTCAGATGTACCAATACCAAAGGCTAAAGAACCAAAGGCACCGTGGGTAGAGGTGTGGGAGTCACCACAAACAACAGTTGTACCTGGTAAGGTGAAACCTTGTTCAGGACCGATGACATGGACAATACCTTGTCTAGAATCAGTCATACCAAAGTATGTAACACCAAATTTCTTGACGTTTTCTTCTAAGGTCTTGACTTGTAACTTGGAGTCTTGTTGTTCAATGAAAGTGTCTAAGTTCTTGAAGTTCTTTCTGGAAACAGTTGGGATATTGTGATCTACAGTGGCCAAAGTACAGTCGGTTCTTCTTACTTTTCTGTTAGCATTGCTTAAACCTTCAAAAGCTTGGGGAGAAGTGACTTCGTGAACTAAATGTCTATCGATGTAGATTAAATAAGAGCCAGATTCATCTTTGTGGACCACATGGTCAGCGAATACTTTATCATATAGTGTTTGAGGAGCAGACATTATGATATGTGTTTTTAATAAATAATGTTTGTTTGTTTTTGTTTGTTTGTTTTTTTTGGTTTCTATTATAGTTACTTTTTTTATAAAATAAATACTTTAACAATATCCTCTATAAAAAGTATAATTACATCCCATTTATATATCTTCTTCATACATGACTCTTTTACCAAAATTGATGAAATTATCATGAAAGTTTCTCCCCTTATACAGAAAATTTTTGTTTAAAAAAAAATCAGTATGAAAAAAAAAAATCAGCACAGAAATTGATTCTGGTTTCCTTTCAATAAGCGGGCAGCCGTTACCGGCAAAGAGATTTTTGGTGTGTGGAGCTTAAACACCGGCCAAGGTTGTAAGCAAATCAGGGGTCCGGGCCGATTTTATTTTTTTTGAACGGGTTTAATCAATTTGCAAATCTAGCTTCCAACATCCCATTTTGGTGCTGTAAACAAACCTTTCACTATGCAACAAAGAGCTATTGGCAGTGTTGTAATTGATCATTCTTAACTCCTTTATGATACTGTTTTCACTCATCTTGAAATTCTTATTGGTTCGCTGATGTTTAGACAAATTTGAAACATACTTTTCCTTCTCCGAAGCATACAGGTTTTTGAAATTTAAAAGCGTCAGCTTTAGCTCTTTAGTGTTCTTGTCCAGACTTACTGACATAAACTTTTTAAAACACTTGATTGTCTTTGAAGACAAATTTTTGTGACCATCAATTGAATCATAAAGCAGATTACTGATACTAACTTCTTTGTTTAGCGTTTGACTTTCGTTTATGGTAGATAAAGATCCTTTCACTCCAATCAAAATAACATCATAATCACCAGCTTTGATATCATGTATTACTGTCCTGACTTGAACAATCGGTTCATTGAAGTAAATTTTGTTGATAAGAGGTTTCCCAGAAGCACTTGACAGTATCATGACTTGATGGTCATCTAGAATTACCAACAACTTATGCTCATTGATATTCACAAGATGAGTTATATTCTCTTTGCAATAAAAATCCCATATCAGCTTTCCATCCAAATAACAGTCCATTATGGTAATATTGGTCAAATCAGCGTCCAATAAAGATCCGGTATTGTAAGGATCATAAATCATTTTCCGCTCCTTACTATTTCGAATCTCAAAAGACATGTTCATGTTTTTAAAAATTTGAACATGTAGATCTGTGTCTGGAAGCACTGAAGTCATGGACAACTTATTCAATGCTAAAGGAGATGTTAGTTCATCCATAGGGTTTTTCTCACTAAACAATACTTGTTGTTCATTTGATGCAAAGCTGCTCTCTTTTAATCCCTGAACCAAAGTTTGATAGCCAAGTCTTGGAAGTTTTAAATTAGTCTTGGAAAGATTCGCCAAGTCAAAGGTAACAGCATCTTTCACCCCAGAAACTTCGGTCTTTTCTTTCTCCTTAACTATCGGTAAAACAATATCCTGTAGTTTTTCTGATGGAACAGATTGTAAAACAAGTCTCCTTTTCTTTACTGTTCCGTCATCATTCTTTTCAGCGGATCTCTTCTTAGGGATCAAAATATTCACAACTGGTTGTTCTGTCTTGCCTTTATCATCAGTTTTGTTACTATCCAAGTTGTTTATGCTGTTGTTATCCAAAGATGACAATAAAGTATCATTTTTGTTTAGAATAAATTTACTTGGCAAAACTTTTTGAATTTGTTTATAAATCTGAACGTCATCAACACTTTCCAGATTCTTCCAATTATCATTGTCTTTACCAAAATCGTCATTATCATTCTTGCTACCAGTAGCTCCGTATTTTTGCAAAAACTTGTAGTTGTACTTAGGGTCAACTGCTTGAAGAGTGACTTCCTCTTCATTAGTTATATTCACAAACTCTTCCAATTCATGAATACTTTCAAAGCTGAAAACCTTAATGTCCCCGTCAAATGATGATATGTACAAATTACAACCTGTTCGATCCCAAGCTAAATCTGATATCTGCTTTTTAAAAAGGTTTTTCACAATAATCAAGGGCACAGATTTAGTGGTGGACCACAAAACCAAACACTTCTCTTGTCCACCAGTGGCAAGAATCAGGTTCTGATCAGTTATGTCATTAATGCTAAAATTGTTTGTGTTTTCCTTTTCTTTAACAAACACTGATGGGTTAAACTTACAAACTTCTATAGGAAAGGCATTACCGATCAGCTTAAAAGAATAATCCCAATGGTTGAGCCTGTCTATGAGTATACAGCAGTTCTCCAGTTCTCCTGAGGAACCATTGGGAATGATCAAAAATTGACCGTTTGGTGACCAATGCATCTTGTTGAAATAAGTAATCTTAAAGTTTTTACTATTTTTGAAAGGTTCACTAATTTCTACTTCAAGGTTAAACTTAAATGTATTATTAATTGTATTGAAAGAGTACTTGTAAATCTTAAGAGTCTTGTCATCCGATATAGAAGCAAAAAACTTCCCAGTGGGGTCAAACTCACAACTCTTGATGAAATTCTTATGTATGTTGTCTAACTCGATCACTTTGTTGAAGGTTTGTGTTTGCTTTGTGAATTGCCATATGATAATTTTACAATCTAGACCACAGGACATCATCAAAGTATCTGTACTGTTCAGTGAGATGTTTTGAATATCGGATTCATGCCCAATTAATCTTTTCACCAGACTGAAATGCAAGGAATTTTTCATGCTTAGTTTTTTCCAAACAATGATTGTTTTGTCATCCGAACCAGAAACCAAAAAGTTCCCACAGTTTGACCAGTCCAGACAAGTAACTGTACCGTTGTGTGAATCCAAGTTGGCAATGAGGGTGTGTTTGTTCAGATCATATATTTTTATACACCCATCGATATAACCAACTGCTAGCAGGTTGTTTATTGTATTCAAGTCCATACAATATATGGCTAGATCATTATCTGACGAGTTGTTATCATTGTTAATGCTGTTTTCAGCCGATATGAAAGATTGAAGAGATAATATCTTCATTGTTTTGTTGTTGCGTGGTTTACAATCAGTTTTTCTGCAAAAACATTTGGCGTTTAGTGCAGGGCTTCATTTGGTTTTTTTTATAAAAAAAAATCCATCGAAAACAATGTTGTTACCCTGATTAAAATGCTATTTTTCCTAAAAAAGAAATGCAATATATTCACGTGATTTACTTTACCCCGCCACATAAAAATGGAAACATGATAAAAAAACCACCTTGCCCTTTTGGCCCTCCACTGCCTTTTTTTTTTTAGGGGGACATTTGTTTTACCTTTTTTTTTTAAAAAAAAAAAAATTATTTTTAGTGCTGTAATCTGATTTCTGTTTTTACATTATCATTGATGGTTGTTTCTTGGATAATCCCCAATCAAAACGCACCAATCTTTCGGTCACAGTTTGTTATAACCAAGTTTTAAGGAAATTACAGCTACAATGTCTGAATACGCATCTTTTCAAGAGGCCATTGGTAACAATCCGCATATAACCAACAACGACAACCTGTTTATCATCCAAAGTTATAAATACTTCAATGACAAGTTATTACAGCTAGTTGGCAGCAATATCCAATCAAATCCTGTTTCAGACTCTCAAAAGTCTCTTTTTAAAAGCAGCTTTGGATCATCACCTAGCTCCAACCCACCAAATACCACCGCCAGAGATAGAAATAGCAGTGTTTTTAAAATCAATTATAACATGGACAGATCTGGTATGAACTCTAAGAAGGAAGAAGACATTGATCCATCCGCCTCTTCTCAAAACTTCCAAAGATTCAGACAAGATAGCAACGATGTCATGATGGATAATGTCCATCCACCTAACTTCAACGTTAACAGAAGAACATCCGTCTCCGCTGAAATCATATCACCAGATTCCCACATGATGACTGATTCATTAAACAATAACAACAATACCAATGCGTTATCTGACCATGAATCAGAAAGTTTAATCAAATGCTTGGACTCCAACTTCTTATTCAAAAACCTGGATCTAAATTCTAAAAACTTAATCATCAACAACTTGAAATATGACGAATACCCAGCAAACACTGACATCATTGTAGAAAACGATGAGGAAGGTGAGTACTTCTACATCATTGAGCAGGGTGAGGTTGAATTTATTAAGAACGGCATGAAGTTAGGTGAAGCTGGCAGAGGAGCTACTTTTGGTGAACTTGCCTTGATGTACAATTCTCCTAGACAAGCCACAGTGCGCTCCAAGACTCATTGTAAAATGTACTTGTTAGACAGAATGACTTTCAAAAAAATTCTATTGAACAACTCATACTCCCAAAGATCTCTGTTTGAAAGGTTCTTGAAGAGATTACCTATTTTGAAAAACCTTACTGATTCAGAAAGAAACAAGCTAATTGATGTTTTGAAAAGCAAAACAGTAGGCAAAGATCAAATCATTATAAGACAGGGCGAAATTGGTGAGAACTTCTATATTATAGAACAAGGTGACTGTGTTGTCATTAAGGATGGCGAACAGGTCAACTTACTGCACCAAAACGATTACTTCGGTGAACTTTCTTTGCTGGAAGACTCTCCAAGAGCTGCCACTGTCAAAGTCATATCTGAAAAGGGCTGTAAAGTTGTATATTTGGGAAAGAGTGAATTCAAAAGATTGTTAGGCCCTGTCCACGAAGTTTTGAAGATCAATGATCCTAGAGTCAAGCATTAGTATATAATAGTCGATTATATATCAAATTAAAAGTAATAAAAAAATAAAGAAAAGTTTCTGTTTTGTTTGTTTTTGTTTTTTCGTAGTTAATCATTTATTGTATATACAGGATAGCATTTGTGTTTATCAGCAGGGTAACCCTAATTGAAAGTTCCCAAGCCTAAAATCAATGCTTGTGCTAGCAATCCTACCATAACAACTTCCCATTTCTTGTTGCTCTCTTCTTTGTTGGCATTTTCTATCTGGGCTATGCGCTGTAACTCAGTATAGAACTCATCAGTTATATTCTCATACACCTTTTGCAGTTCATAGTTTTCTGGGTTTATAAGAATTTTACAGTTTAGAGGCACAGTGTAGTCCAAGTTGACTATAGTGTTGTTCATGTCGGAGTAGTTCTCAATGTAACCAACCGCTTCATGGACGTCTTCGCCATGTGATTGGAATTTACTAGGTTTGCTAGAGTTATTGTTACTTTGAATTAAAACAGATGGGTTTCCTATGGTTTCATTATAAATTTGCATCCCACCCAATAGAGGAGCCATTTTTTGTGGTAAGTTCTTGTTCAAAGCATCAGCTATGAGCTTGATGTCTTCAGCCGAGACTTTTAAATCTTTATTTTTTGTCTTTGTTCGACACTTAGGATTGTGAAGTTTCACAGACAAATCCATCACCAAATATGGATTGGTTGTCTCTTGCTTTGCATTGTCATGCATTTTTGGGATCATCATATCCAATACAAATTCAATTTCACCATCGTAAATCCAGTCAAATTCTTTCAAGTTCAACTTGTTTATGTTGATTTTGTTGAACTGTAATCTGGTGATTTTTTCCCAGGAGTTTTTCAAATCTTCGTTAAGTTCTTGAATCTTATCGTTTATCATGTGGGGTTGCTTTTCCACCAAGGTGAACAATGACTTATCAAATTCACCAGATAAAATTTCACAGTTCATCAAATCCATCAAAAAGCTTTTATTGCTCAACTTATTCAGCTCCAATTGGAAGATCACCAAATTGTGTCTTTGGTTCAAAGCCAATTTACAATTTCTTAATTTCAGATTATTGTCGTCAATATTAAAGTTGTAATTCAGCATGGTATTCGTATTCATTTTGCCTTTAACTCCGTCTATTTCAAGCATATCTATTAGATTTAATGAATTCTCTTTTTTGTTTTTGAAAAAGTATCTATAAAGACTGATGTTGAATTTTAACTTCTTAATGAAGAAAATGTTATCGTTGTCGAATTTTAGGGATATGTTGTTTATTTGGATAAACCCATTAGACCAGTCAGATTCTATGTGAACTTGTTCTGTTTGTTCCCAAGCATAGCCGATTTGAACATTCTTCAGATTTAGATTATTGTACATGTAATCGTAGACTAGATTTAGCTTGACATCTTCACTCACCAAAGCATCATTGGCTTTAAAAAATGCTTGCAATAAAAATGTAGGATTATTAAATGCTAGTATTGTTGATCCTAAGAGAATTGTGGATAAGCCAAAAATACATTTAGTTTTTCTAGAATACGGAGTTTTGTGGTACTGATTGTTAGAGTTGAATCTTTTGAAACTTCTGGGAAGCTCATTGTTAAACTTCCTAAAGTTTCTAAAGCTGTTAAACATTATGTTGTATTATTATTAGATTTCCACTGTATTATGTATGTTGTTGGGTCTTTTAGCATTCAGTCACTTGTACTTTTGACTCACTTGCAAGTGCTGAAATGCATTGAAGATTCATATTACAAGATAAATGAAAAAAAGGTGAAATTTGGGGCTTGTTTTGGTTATATCCGATGGCCATTTTTTTTTTTTCTTTTTCTTTTTTTTTTGTCTTCCTTCTGTTGCCCATGTGTCCCAAAAGGGCAATTCCATTTTTTTTAGATTTTTTTTCTTTTCTACACAATTTGTAATTTTTCTTTGCTAAATCTTAAATCCAAATGTCATTAAGCATCAGAAGACTGTGTTTCTATAACAAACCAAAAAACACACATATATAAACTATTACCCACATACACAAATGGTAGCACCAACCGCTTTGAAAAAGAAACAAGCTGTTTCCCAACCACTAGAAGTCAGCAACGAACAAGAAGATGTTCTACTAAATACCAACACCGATATGGAAGTTGAAGACGAAAGCTCCTCTTCCAACAAGGTTGTTTTGGATGCTGATGGTAAGCCAAAGTTCACCAAGCAGTCTCTAGTGAAGGGATCCAACGTCAAGCCAGAAATGAGAAAGATCCCTGTTCCTCCACACAGAATGGCTCCTTTAAAGCAACAATGGAGTAAGATATACCCACCTTTGGTTGACCACTTGAAGTTACAAGTAAGAATGAACTTGAAGACAAAGACTGTTGAACTGAAGACCAACATGAAGTTCACCAAGGACCCAGATGCGCTTCAGAAAGGTGCTGATTTCCTAAAGGCCTTCACCCTAGGGTTTGACTTAGACGATGCCATCGCCTTATTGAGATTGGATGACTTATACATTGAAAGCTTTGAAATTAAAGATGTTAAGACCTTAAACGGTGACCATTTGTCAAGAGCTATTGGTAGAATTGCTGGTAAAGACGGTAGAACCAAATTCTCAATTGAAAACGCAACCAGAACTAGACTGGTCATTGCTGATTCTAAAATTCATATCTTAGGTGGTTATACCAATATCAAAATGGCCAGGGAGGCTGTAATGGCATTGATTCTAGGTGCTCCACCAGGTAAAGT
Organism: Hanseniaspora clermontiae; assembly: GCA_030567235.1. Classification (NCBI taxonomy): domain Eukaryota; kingdom Fungi; phylum Ascomycota; class Saccharomycetes; order Saccharomycodales; family Saccharomycodaceae; genus Hanseniaspora; species Hanseniaspora clermontiae. The sequence goes on along the minus strand of JAJLRV010000131.1, from coordinate 48,069 downwards.
ATACGGTAATTTAAGAACTGTTGCCAGTAGATTAAAAGAAAGATATTAAATAGGTTTTAAAAATAATTAAGAATTGTTTTTTTTTAACATTGTTTTTTTTTTTTAATAATAATGATAGGAAGAAAAGGTAGTTTAATCACTGCATTGGATTAAGACCAGTTGAAGATGAGAAGTTTTAATATCGTTACCTTCTATTGATATATAATTTTACTGTTTTAGTTTACACTTTAAGAAATATTTTGCGGTACGCGTAAACAATCGTTAGGGAAAACGCTGTGAATTGATTATTTTTTTTTTTCATGTTTTTGTGCAAACTTGGACACCTACTATATCAAAAACAGTTACTGGATTACCTGTACACCCCAAAATATCAATATTTAGAGTAATCGGATGTTTATTGAGTCTATTAGATAATGGATAATTACTTTAAGTCAAAAAAGACTCCACCTGCAAACGATGACCCGATCATTATCGATGAATCCATTTTCTTGACTGAAAATTCCAATATGGAACATACTGACTCAAATATGGCAAATAGCAATGAAGACGATTCAATAATCATAGTTGAAGAAAACAAATCTGATACAACTTTGAATAAACCATCCACTACCAAAGATAAAGCCAAATTAAAACAATTGCTCTCCGGCAGATCCAAAACAGAGTCCTCCACAAACAAAAGATCATTGAGTATAAGCAATAAAGGGATTTTAAAACGAAGCAAAACTAGCAGTTCAGCTATTACAAAAAAGACTGTAGATGTGATTGAAAAATTGGAATCTGAAAGCAGCAATGGAGGGAATTTGGTACGGAATTTATTAGACGGAAATACAATAAAAGAGACACCAATGACAACAAATACTTTCTTTAACCAGCATAAGTTAAAAAGATTCCATCCTTGGTCCTCGAAAAAGAAAATAGATAACCCACATTTTCCAGAGCACCTATATGTAAACGGTATAGACAGAGCCACAAAACCCTCTGTTAACAGAATAGAAAATTTTTATTCTAAGAGAATTATAAGCCATGATATTATAGATTACAATACACACGACTTTATCAGCGAATTCATAAATGAAGCCAAACAGGAAAACAAAATAGAGACTTTCAAAACTATAGATGTGCCAGGAAAAAGCAAAACAAAATTTATTGTTGAAAATGACAACGAACTATGGACTGAATCTTTGAAACCTTCTACATACGATGAGCTGAAGTATCTCATTCCTCTGGAAACCATCCAGACTTTGAAGTATCAGTTGGAAGTATCTTTGAACTTTTTGAAGGCTAAGCCAGACAACGAAAGACAGCTCCTGTCACAAAATTGGAAGTCTATGATGAAAAAGAGAAAGATTCTGAATGAGAATGAAAATTACGACAATTTAGACGATTATGATGATGACTTTGTAGTGGACGATGACCTGATTGATGATGACGGCAACGAGATCCCTTTGGATCATATACCCCTTTTTATTTTATATGGAGATGGCATTGGTAAGAATACTACACTGCAGCTGCTCTTAAAAGATATGGAGAAATCTGGCTACAATGTGAATAACATTTTGGAAATAAACGCCTCAATGAATAGGGGTAAGAGAGATATCTTCAATGTGTGCTTTGAAGCGTGTACTAGTAAATTCCTAAGCAAAGAAGATTCTGCTAGCAATGAAACCAACAAAAAGTCCCATTTGTCAGGAGGGGTAATAGTTTTTGATGAGGTGGACATTCTATTTAGATCAGACGTGTTGTTCTATCCAATGATTACCAAATTATTACAAGTAACTAAGAAGCCAATAATTTTAACCTGCTCTTCTTTAGAAAGTATTCCTGAGCAGTTTGTGAAGATTACAGACTACCAAAAGACTAACTTTATGTTCAACATGCCAGATACGATCATTCCCTATTTAAATTTGAAACTCGGACTCAATCTAAAGACGGAAAAACTAGATAGCTATAAAAACATCACAAAAGACATCAGACATAGTCTATTGCAACTGCAACTTGACAGGAGAGTTGAGATAGAGCAGAAAACAGGGTTTGTAGATGAACCTAGCTTTTACAGTGGCTTAAAGACAAAATGTAAAAGCTTGGGTGAGTTTTCCCAGAATATGGAATTAATGTCAGTTGCTGATGTTTTAGAAGCAGGCACAAAATATAAATCAAACATCACAAAAAGCTGTGATTATTCTGTACTTGACTTCATTAGCAACGAGATATACAATGATTCCTTGAACGCAGCTAAAAACGACTCAAAGTCTCCCGAAAATTCAGTACTAGAAGATTACGACGACTTGCTTAAAAAAGAAGCTAAAATGAGACTGAATGGTACAATCAACTTGCAAAACTTGAGAAATGTCAACAAGCTTTTGCAAAACAAAAAAAACTACTATGAAGAGGTCACTTGGAATGTTCTTGAAGATTTTGAACTGAGTATTGGTAAAGAACTGGAGGAGATTGCCTTGCACAAAGACTCGAATTTGAGAGAAATCATAAAAACCCCACCTAACCAATCAGCATCAAACAAACCAAGACTATCCAGAAACGTGTACTTAAAGCTTGAATACATGCAAAGCAACTTTCTTGCACCAAAAACTCACCTCCAGCCAACCAGAACCACGATCAGTGATTTTTTGGTCAATCTGGAAACATCAAAGGATACAGCATTGGCAAAGATCAGCTTTGCGGACATGTTCTACAAAAACTATGTTTTGACGGATAACAGATTGAACTACGAGTTCACAAAAGCGGATGACCTGTTCTGCTATCACTACCCGTACTTTAGATCTCTGTTTGCTGTGGACATTGCAACCAGGCAGGTTGTCCAGGCGCAATTGGATACAATGAAAGAAGAAGAGAACATGGATAACATACAAGGATTGAAGCATTTGATCAAAGAAAAGAAAGTCAACCAGCTTTTATTTGATGAAGATCCAAGAATCTACTGGGAGCAGTGAAGCCGTTTTTTTTTTAAAAATATATATGTACTTCTATGTAATTTTACAGTTGTTTGTTTTTTATTATTTTTAGATAGCCATCTTTTTGTATTTGGATCTACCTTTGGTGAAGTTCCGTATTGAGCTCTTCCCAAATCTTGTTTTCTTCAGTTGTCTCAAGGCACCGATGATATGTTTAGGTCTCAGATCAAGTTCTATAAGCGTGCTTCCTTTACCAAAGAGCCCTCTGTCACTTGATTCAATTTGTGACTTTAGATAGTGCTCCTCCTGTTTCATCAACTTGATGCCTATTTCTGTGATACTGCAAACCATGTCAAAGGTGATAAATCCAAGAATGTCAACGACATCATCACTTAGTTTCCCACCACCTGCACCGTTTGGATTGAACCCCATCTGTTCTTGAATGTTGCTGAATCCACACCATTCCTTGAACCTCTTGGCTTTTCTGAAAGTGAAACTTGCTTGTCTGCATTCTGACCAATGAACATATTCTTTCTGTGTCATTTTCAGGGTTCTTTCATCTGCCTGTTTCAATTTTTTCTGTGACTTCAAGATTTCCTCTTTGTCCAGATCATCCATTTTCTCGTCGTCCTGCTCATCGTCATTCAAGGGTTGTTCAGTGAACATGAACAGCAGCTCCCACGGCAAGTTTATTGTCGTACGCTTTACACCCTGTTCTTTGTTATCTTTCTTGTCATCTTTGTTGCCGTCATTGTCATTCTGCCCTATGTTTATATCTTTATCCTTGTCCTTGTTATTCTTTCTCAGATCCTTCCATAGCAGGTAAGTTCTCAGTCTGGACACTTGTGATCGATCGTGTCTCATAAGAAAAATGATATCTTCAGGCAGAATCATTGGCGGTAGGTTCATATTACTTCCTGTATATCCTGTTGTACTCAAACTGGTGGAGTTCACATTGGGCACGAAATTAGCGTACACTTTGTTGTCCATGTGGCCGAAGGTATAATTTTTTCTGGTTATGGCAAGCTTCAAGCCTTCGGACAAAATCCTGATAACTTCTTGCTTGACCATGTCTTCAATCATATTTGTGAGCAGAATGGATGTATTTTGTAGTTCTCCGCTAACAAACATCATCTGCTGTATTTCTGTTCTGTACTTGTACACTGGCTCCTGATGTGGCACATCAAAGTATATGTTGGACATCAAATTAATTTGTATATGAGATTATTTACTTCAAAATAAGCTGGAAAGTGTTCTTTTACTTGGTTTATTGATACTTTGTTTTATTATTATCAAGATGACAAAAACAGCATAAAAACATAAACACAGATTGACAAACAAATGCCTTAATGATTGGATTTGTTCAAAAAAAAAAAAAAAAAATGGGTGAATAAAGTATTCGCTACACGATATGATGTAAACACGTGACACAATGTGAATACTTTGAGCAGCCACCCAAAAAAAAAAAAAATGAATACTGAATAATAATAAAATAAGGCTATTTTTTTTTTATATCTATTTTTTTTTAATTTGAGCTGGGGAGAGGGAATGAAATAGATAAGTGTATAATCATCATAGATACGCAATAAACCCATACACAACCCTTGTTTTTGCCACCAAAACACACCATGCCTGAAGATGAAGTGAAGGAGTACTTACAGAAAGTAGTTACAAACCCAGAGCTACTTGACAACCATGACATATTCAGCCTAGCCACAGACGATTCTTCAGTCGTTTACAAACCATCCAAAAATATCAACACCATTGATCTGCAATCCATATTCGCTGGAGAGCTGCAGGCCTACCAAGGACTCCTCCTGCTTAATCAAGACATCAAAATTGACGAGCACATATTTGACAAAATTTGGCAACAAAGCAACATTCACATTTGCTGTGATGGTGCCATACAACGTCTTTACAAATATACCAAGCACAAGATGTCCAGAGATATGAGTCTGGAGTACATACCAGATTACTTGATCGGGGACTTTGATTCTTTGGATGTCGAAATAAAAGAGTTCTACTTGAAACATGGAACTATAGTCATAAAGCAAGAAACCCAGATGTCGTCGGATCTGCAGAAGTCGATCTCGATTTTCAAGCTGAGTTTCCTGGACGTCTTGAAGACTTATGTGGACCCTGCAAAAGAAAACTTTGGTATTGAGCTGTACGATGGAATTCATCAGCTTGATATCCAATACACCAAGGATTTTGAATTGTTGTGCCAGAAAAAAGATTTTAGGGTCATAGCATTCTCCGGCTTAGGGGGAAGGGTTGATCAGTGCATACAAAACTTGTCGCAGCTGTACCATACCTGGTTGAACTATGATACATCTTTGAACAAGCAGCCAAAGATGATTTTTGTTAATGAAGTTGATATAGTTTTCAAGGTGCCTAAGGATGGGTTCTACATAACATGGCCAACAGCATGGAAACTGAATGAGAAGGCACCTGTGCTGTTGAATTCCGGTATCTTGCCTGTTGGTGAGCCAAACCATTTGCACTATACTCTAGGCTACAAATGGGATGTGAAAGAATTCAACTTGTCAATGATCAATGGTTTTGTTAGCAGCAGCAACAGATTCTCGTGCGCATCAGGATGCTACACACATGCTGAAAAGGATGTAATTGTCAACATCGAAATAAACTATAAAAACTTATCAAGCTTATTGAAAAGTGAAGAATAAATAAATGATTTTTCTGAGTGATTTTATATATAACTTTTTTTTTTTTTACTTATTGCTTAACGATCTTCAATAAAGCTTCACCGATTTGACCTGGGGAATCAACAACGTAAACACCAGCATCTCTTAAAGCTTGTTTCTTGGCAGCAGCAGTATCTTTACCCTTATCAGCAGCATTGGTAACGGCACCAGCGTGACCGAATCTCTTACCTGGAACAGTGGCTTCACCAGCAATGAAGGAAACAATAGGCATCTTGGATAATCTTTCAGAGTTCTTGATATATTCAGCAGCTTCGACTTCAGCCAAACCACCGATTTCACCCAACAAGACTAAGGCCTTGGTTTCCAAGTCCAATTCGAAGTATTTCAAACAATCTAGGAAAGTAGTACCTTGGTATGGGTCACCACCAATACCAATGATGTTGGTTTGACCAAATCCAATTTGTGTGGTTTGGTTGACAGCTTCGTATGTTAAGGTACCGGACTTGGACATGATACCAACGAAACCAGGCTTGAAGATAGATACAGGTTGGATACCAACTCTGACGTTTTCCTTTGGAGTGATCAAACCAGGACAGTTACCACCAATCAATCTGGTTTTATTTTGGTTCTTCAATAAGTTGGTGATTTCACACATATCCTTTTGTGGGATACCTTCGGTGATACAGACAACCAAAGGAACACCCTTTTCTATACAGGCTTTGATGTTGGAGGCAGCAACAGGAGGTGGGGTGAAGACACCAACAATGTCTGGGTTGGTGTTGTTGTTCTTGGCAGAGTATTCTTCCAAAGAACCGTAGACAGGCTTGTTTAAGTGTTCTTGGCCAGCCTTCTTTGGGTTGATACCACCAACAATGTTGGTACCGTAGTCCAAGGAGATTTGGGAGTGGAAGGTGGCTTGTTTACCGGTGAACCCTTGGATAAGAACCTTGGCGTCCTTTGGAACCTTCAAGTTCTTGATGGTTTGTTCATAAGGAGTGGCAGAGTTGAATCTTTTGGAGATAAGAGAAATTTGTCTCAACATTTTGTTGTTTTTTGGTATATGTTTTTTGTAATGAGATAATTCAAAATGGTTACTATAAGGATATTCTTTTTAAACAAAAAAAAGGAGATATGGTGTACAAGTTGAATTGGTTTTACTTTTCTATAATTGATTTATTGAATCTTCTTCTTCTTCTTTTTTTTTTTTGTTGTTGTTTGCTGTAAGCGCTTTCCTGTTGCAATCGCTGAATGTTACTGGTGGGAGAGAAAACACACACCCACATAAAAAGCAGAGGATGAAAAAAAAAAGTAGAGTTAAAAACGGACACTTTACTTTTCCGAATAATGGAATGAACCCATGTGTTTAAGCATTCGGAGGGAAAAGGAAAACAAAAATTTAAAAATATATAAAAATCCCATATTTAATCAATACCTCTAGTAGTCAAATATACACTTGTATCTGAACACCTTCGAACCTACCAAGTCCCAGTCACTCTTGGTCACATACATCTCATCAATCAACTTGATCGACGCATAGATGGAGCCTCCTCTGAAACACACATTGCTGGAGGTCACGTTTTCAAGCAAGGGGATGATTCTTACTGTTGTGTAAGCCTCCTGCACCAAGGCTGATCCTGTTTCCTCATCATTGGTAATCTTCTTCGCCTTGGAAGAATCAGCATTTGATGTCTTTTGCTTTTTGTTGGGTTGCAGCAGTTGGTCTCTTAGGTTGTTGGACTGTTCTTGCAGCTTGTAGTAATTGGCCAATGCTCTCTGAACAATAACACTTCTATCGTCGTCTTGGTTTTCCTTTTGTATTTCTATGTCACTGAGTATGCCGGACAGATAGTTGGTACTGAAAATTCCAGGTCTGTTCATAGTTAATCTGTCGATCAATAACACATCAAGGTTGGGTATGTTACTACCCCCACCCACCAAGATGATGTTGTTGTACAGCTCTTTGATCTTTATAGGCAGGTCGGATGTTACTACAGAGGTCAAAATACTTTGGACAATTGCTTTGTCTAAAGGACAGTAGTTCAATTCAACGTCTTCTTCAATATCGTTATTCATAGCTTCTTCCATCTCCTCTTTTGTAACAACTACAGGCTTATCTTGTTCAGGGGCTGCTTTTTGTTTCTGTTCATCATCTTTGGTTTCCTTCTTCTCTGTGTCGTCGTCTTCTTCGTCATCGTCTTCATCCTCTTCCTCTTCGTCATCATCCACATCAACTTCTTCGTCGTCTTCCTCAACTTTCTCGTTCAAATCATCAAGTTTCAACTCCATAGCTAATTTCAAAACATCTTCGTCTGTTTGCTGGTCACTGAATCTCTTGCTGGCCTTGGAAGCTGTGTAGTTACCAATACTGTTCAAGCCATGCTCATCAACTCTGTCTTTATTCAACAGCAAGTTGGCTTGTTTTTTGTTGAATCTGTTTATGTCCAATACTTTGAAAATGTCTCCATAGAACATCCCCATACCAGCCAAAAAGACCTCTTCAAATATTTTGAAGTCAGTCTTGTAAGCTACCAAACTGTCATCGTCATCGTACTTTATGCAATTCGTGTACAATTGAACAGCCAAGTTACCCTCATCAAAGGTCAAGTACTTTTCGCACATTTGCTGGACAAACCATCTATCCATTTTCAAGTTCATGTCTATTTGTATTGGGAAGCTAATAACATTTTTCATGTAGTTTGCAAACAAATTAGCAACCTGCTCGGACCCAAAGTTCACATTGATGCTACTGTTCTTTATTGGCAGACCTTCAAACAATGTGGTGATTTTGGTTGTTGTGTGGCCAATGTCAACACATGTTGTTGGCTGGGAAATACTGGTTCCATATGCTATACTCTGTGATTGGGTCATCAAGGCCACTTTGAAGACGCTTAATTGCTTGAACATGACATCGACTAAAGTCTCAACAGTCTCCTTGTGGTGGAGATCAGGTATGATCAGCAAGACTTTCTTTTTGCTATTTGGAGATTGCTCAGCTTTTCTTAACAAGTATCTCATCAGGTGATAGAAATCATCGCTCAACAGCTGTTGAAGACTGTGTTTTTGCTGATCAGACATCTCGCAGTAGTATTCATCTATAAGAACGTTGTACAGCAAGTTCTTGAATGGAGATCTTATGTTGTACTCACTGGCATCCAAAAGAGCAGCATCGTTACCGCAATAAACCTTATTGAAACATTTACATTTCTCATGTCCACTCGCTATGTCACATATATCTAAGTGGCTTTTCCACTTAGGTCTTTTAATATCAGATTTGATTTTTTCCACTTTGTTTTGTTGAGAGGCATTGTACTTCAAGACTTCTTTTCTTCCTTCCACAGGATTAAACTTCTTCTTGTAGTATCTCATTCTCTCTTGCAAAGAAAGTCTCATTGCGTTGTCTAATTGTATGTACTCGTCATTATCGATCAAATCCTCTAGAATGTCCACTTCTTCGCCTTCAGTTTTGGAATGATCTCTTTTTAAAGTAGCAACCATGGAGGCTATGTATAGCGGTTCTTCATCGTCTGGTCTCCCGCATTTGATTACTCTTGAACCACAGTCAATAACAATGGTTTCAACTTCCGCACTTCTTTCTTGTTCAGCCTCAGTAAGATCGATATTCTTACCTTCTTTCAAATCAATAATCAATTGTTTTTTTTCTCTTTGTGTGAACAATTGGTCGTCTTTTTTACCAAAATCAGTGGAGAAGTACTTGAAAGATAACGCATTGGTTGGCTGGGCATTAGCATTGAAAAGTTTGAAATCGTCATGTCTAACAATCTTGGCTTCAACAACTCTTTTCTGAAACTCCTCAGCTGCTCTAACTCTCCCAAGTCTTCTCTTTTCTAGTATATCATCACTGACCTTTGTGCCCAGTGCAGGGTGGGTGCTTTTGGGCTTGGCACCCTTTATGTTATTCTTCAAATCGCCTATTTCTTCAGACATTGAAATGTTATTGTTTTGTTTTTTGGTTTTCCCAACACCTTGTTTTGCTGTTTCTTCAGAGCAATTCAAAGTGTTTGGATGGAAAAAAAAATATCCAACACCAAAAAAAAAATAGTTCGTGTTTTGTTATACAAGTTCTTTTCCCAGTAATAATAAAAACCAAGGAGTGGTATTTTTTTTTTAAAAAAACTCTTAAAATCAATTTTTTGCTTGTAATTTTTTTGTTTGCAGTTTACTGAGGGATATCAAAGGATTCAATACCCAATATATATTTACTATGTAGTGAGATTAAACTAATAGGTTGTCGTTTCTTCTATCATCTCTTAACTTCTTCATTTGTTCCAAAACAGTGTCGAACTTGACAGTAGCATTCTTACCTTGTTCTTCAATGACATCTCTGTTTCTGATGTTGACGGACTTTTCCTCGGCTTCGGCATGGCCGACGATGAAGATGAAGTTATATTTCAACATTTGACCGTTTCTGACCTTCTTAGGTAAAGTTTCACCGGACAAGTCAACGTCGGAGTAGAAGCCTTCGCTGATCAAGGTATTGTTCAATTCCTTGGCGTAGTCTTGGAAACCAACACCAACTGGAACAATCAAGATTTGTCTTGGAGACAACCAGAATGGCCATTTACCAGCAAAGTGTTCGGTCAAGATAGCAGTCATTCTTTCAACGGAACCCAAAATGGCTCTGTGGATCATGACTGGTCTTTCATAGCCATCGGACTTGTCAGACTTATAGTTCAAATCGAATCTGTTAGGCAATTGGAAGTCCAGTTGGACAGTTGCACACTGGTGCCATCTGTTCAAAGCATCGGAGATCATGATATCAATCTTTGGACCGTAGAAGGCACCGTCACCGTGGTTGATTTCCCAGGCAGTTCCGGACTTTTCTAAGGCACTTTGCAGCTTGGCTTCAGCACCATTCCAGGTTTCCAAGTCACCAACGTACTTCTCAGGTCTGGTGGACAATTCCATCTTGAACTCGAAGCCAAAGACACCGTATACGTAGGACAAGAAATCGAAAATACCGGCAATTTCGGATTCGATTTGGGATTCCATACAGAAGATATGGGCGTCGTCTTGTTGGAATCTTCTGACTCTGGTCAAACCAGTCAAGGCACCGGAGAACTCGTTTCTGTGGATAACACCGAAATCAGCAACTCTCCATGGTAGTTCTCTGTAGGATCTGTCTCTCCACTTGAACATAACACAGTGACCTGGACAGTTCATTGGCTTCAAACCAAAGGATTCCTTTTCGACTTCAAAGGTGAACATATTTTCTTTGTAGTGGTTCCAGTGACCGGAGGTTTCCCACAGCTTGGAGTTGTACATGTTTGGAGTGATGACTTCTTGGTAGCCTCTTTGGTTGTACTGTTCTCTGATCATCTTGGTCAAGGTGTTGTAGATTCTTGTACCGTGAGGCAACCAGAAAGCAGAACCTGGGGACATTTCATTGAACATGAATAGTTCTTGTTCCTTACCTATCTTTCTGTGGTCTCTTAGAGCAGCCTCCTCAAGGAACTTCAAGTGCTCCTTCATTAGCTTCTTATCTGGGAAAGAAACACCATAGACTCTTTGAAGAGATTCGTTGGCAGCATCACCCCACAAGTAACAGGAGGAGTTCTTCAACAACTTGAAGGCCTTAATCTTACCAGTGTGTGGGATATGTGGACCAACACACAAGTCAATCAACTTACCACACTTGTAAACAGTGGTGGATTCGCCATCGGCAATCTTGGTGGAGATGAAATGAGTCTTGTACTTGGAGTACTTGAACATTTCCAACAATTCTTCCTTGGTCATGACCAGTCTTTCGAACTTTTGCTTTTGCTTGATGACTTCTTGGGAGACTTTTTCCAAAGCTGGGAAGTCGTTTTGAGAAACATTCAAACCTGGGTTTTCAGTTTCCCAGGAGTCCTTAATGGCAAAGTCGTAGAAGAAACCGTCATCGGTTGGTGGACCGTGGGAGATGTGGGCACCGGTGTGGCACTCACAGGATTCACCAAGGACGTGGGCAGAAGAATGCCAGAAGACTCTCTTACCTTCATCGGTGTTGAAGTCGAAGAATTCCAACTTCAAGGTTTCACCTTCTTGTTCAGCTTCAAATGGTCTTTCCAAGTCCCACAGCTCACCGTTGACCTTGGAGATGCACTGCTTCTCAGCAAAAGTAGGGTTGATGACTTCCTTGGCAATGTCGAATGGAGATGTTTCCCAGGCCTTGGCATCAACGATGTTACCGTCCTTCAATTCAATCTTGATGGCGTGTCTTGGCTTAGCAGCGATTTGTGCATTGTATCTGTCCAAGATTTCTTGGAACTTGGCGTCTCTTTTGGCAATGAACTCAGGTTCTGGAGACAAGTAGGTTTCAGCAAACAAACCACCAGATGACTTGGAAGCCTTGTCACCTTTGGCTTTTTTGGCTTGTTTAGGTTGTTGCTGATCTTTTTTAATGTTCAAAGCTTCAACTTTCTGTTGAACGTCTTCAACTTTGTTTTCAACAGACATTGTAGCAAAAGATGAATAGGTGTTTTTTTTGGTGTTCCAACTATCCTTTCAGTATTGTCAACTTGCAAATCAAGATGACAGAGAGCTAAAAAAAAAAAAAGTTAACGGATCTTGTCGTATGAGTCGAAAGAACAGTGTGATGGATTTTCTCAAAACTAAAAAAAAAAAATTTTTTTTAGAGAAAAAAAAAAAACATGCTGCGAACGATTATTACCCAAAAAAGGATATAATAGCTGAAAGACACGTTCAGGGTAAACAAGAAAAAGTGAAAGAAACATAAAAAAAAAAACAAAATTATCAGACTTATATTCATAGATAATATCTCATGATGTATCAAACATCTCATAACTTGGCACAGATGGCATCGGTGTATTGACTGTTGGTGGACTTACCCTTCAAGTCACCGGTCTTGATGCCTTCGGCAATGGTGGCAAGAGCAGCCTTCTTGATCTTTTCAGAGTACTCACCTAAACCAACGTGTTCCAATAACATACAACCAGCAAACAACATGGCACTTGGGTTAGCCAAGTCCTTACCGGCGATATCTGGGGCGGAACCGTGGACGGCTTCGAAGATAGAAACATCAGTACCGATGTTGGCGGATGGGGTCATACCCAAAGAACCAACAGCCAAACCGGAGTTCAAGTCAGTGATGATATCACCGTATAGATTAGGAGCAACAACAACGGCGTCGTGGTAGATGCTTGGGTCCTTGACGGATCTGTAGATATAGCTTTCCAACAATTCGAATTCGAATTCGATATCCTTGTTGTAGTTGACTAAGCTTTCACCGACTTCCTTGAATAAACCATCGGTTATTGGTTGGACAGTGCTTTGGTGGACGACAACAACTTTCTTTCTGCCAGTCTTAACGGCTTGGTCAACAGCGAACTTGATGACTCTTTCACAAGCTTCCTTGGTGATCAACTTGATGGAGACAACGTTGTCGGCATTGACTTCGTGCTCAACACCGAAGTATTCACCTTCGGTGTTTTCTCTGATGACAACAAAGTCGATGTCCTTGTATAAGAAGTCGTAACCCTTGATGGATTGGGCTGGTCTCAAGTTGGCGTATAAACCGAAGGTTTGTCTCAAGGTCAAGTTCAAAGATCTGTGACCTTTACCAATTGGAGTGGCTAATGGACCCTTTAGGGCAACTCTGTTCTTCATGATGCTGGCAATGGCTTCGTCTGGGATGGCGGTGTTGTTGTTCTTGATGACTGGACCGACATTGGTGTCTTCCCACTTGATTGGGACACCGGCCTTGGCGAAGATCTTCTTGACAGAGGCAGTGATTTCTACACCAATACCGTCACCTTCAATCAAGGAAACAGTAACAGGCTTTGTGAAGGTGGCTTGGGATCTCTTCAAGATGGTGTTTTTGAAAGTTGAGGATAACATTTGGTTGCTTATTTATTTTTTTTGTTGTTTTTGAATAATGCTATGTAGAGTTCAAAGGAGGTATAAAGTGGATGACCTTTAACGACTGATGATTCTGTTGGTTTTGATATTAAGTTTTATATAGTTTTCCATAAACCGAAGATCATATAATGTATAAAATAGTAAAACTATTGAAATCTGATTAGAAAGAACATCTAGGTTTTACTACACGGCCCACAGAAAGACAGAAAGAAGAAAAAAAATGCTGAGAGATGAAGGAAAAAAAAAAGAATGAGAGAAAATGGCTGGAGTGAATGATTTCTTGAGTTGAACAAAATGCGAGAATCGCAAAAGTGCGGAGACAACGGACAGGGTCACGTGTGTTGGCCTTCTTGTTTTTTTTTGCAAAACCAAATGCGCACGTGACAGCAGCAACTGGAAGCAAGCATTTATCGGAAGGGAAGAAGGAACTAAACAGAGAATAAGAAGCAAGACGAGATGGAAGATTGTGCATTTTTCTGTCATTATTCTTCACACAAGTATCTTCTTATATGAATCTCCATATCAGTGTGTGGCAGGGAGCACATATATTCTCTATACTCACTGCGGAGGCCCCGCCGCGGACTTGTTTCTGCTGACGAAGTAGTTGATGACTTTGTACACGAACAGCGAGATGCGCTTAGCCCACCGGAACTTTCTAAACACTGAGTTGTACCAGAACTTCAGTGTTCTGACGACAACGTTAAACACCAGGAACTTGAGGATGTAGAAGACAATGGCACTGGCCCACGACCAGCCAAAATACTGTTTGTAGTACACCTTGATTTTGTCGGTGTTCAGGTAGGAGTCGATGTTCCTGAAGAAGGTGCTTATGTATTGTAGGTCATATTTGTCCTGTATATTTTCAGGTGTGTTTGTTTGTTCCATGGAAGAACTCATTTTTTTGGTTTTTGGTGTATAATATTTGTTGTGGTTTGATGCCATACTTCATCAACACTGTATCCTTAATTAATAGGCATTCATTTTAGTTAGTTTTAATAAAAAAAATTTAGGGGAGAGGAGTTGCAGTAGTTTATCACATCTTTTATTTTTAAATTTTTTTTTTTTTTTGCGTGTGGGAGCATAGAAACGTGATTAATGCTGTGGAAAAAAAAAAAAAGGATATTCCAGACTGAAATATCGCGAGTATTTGAAAAAAACACACACACACATACGTACATGTTAGCGAGTGATATGGAGCTTGCGGGTGTTTATTAGGGACCCTTGTTTTTACCCTTTAGGGCGACATTTCTAAATATTAAGTCTGAATCAACTAGTACCCAATACCAATCTTTTTTCTTCTGGGTGAGCAATATCACAAAGCATTACTTTCTCTCTCTCACTATTTTTTTTTTTTATGTTTTTTATTTTTTTTGTCTTGTAAAAATATGGAAGAGTTGATAAAATGCTTGGAACTAGTTTGGTTTTGATTTCGAATGGCAGAAGCAGCTAGAACTTGCGTGTGTGTTCTTTGTAGCGGACACGCACGTTGACATTTTGCTTCCTTTTTTTTTTTTGTCTAAGAAGCCGTGTGGAGGGTAAACGAGCAAACTCAAAACCTAAAAGGAGTTTAGCTACCAAAGACACATTTTGTAAAAATCCCCCCATTACTGGTCTGCAATACGACATATGCTACAGTGCAAATTTTTTGTCCAGGCCATGGGATATAATGATATGAGTGCATACCAGGAGGTTTTTTTTATTTTTTTTTTCAATCACCTTTTTTGCCAGTATTTCTATTGTGCCAGGAATGTAAACGCAGTATCCACTAAATATATCTTTTTTTTTTTAAAAAAAAAAAATTCTTGCTTGGTTTCATCAATGAACACAAATCATCTAGAACAAAACATGTGTGAATATTGTGTGTGGTTCTGTTCTTGGTTGTTAATGTTTTGGTTTTAGTGACAATTACTTCATGCCTAAAAATGATCGTAAAGACAAATTCGTAAATGTTTCATAATTTCACCGAACAAAAGAAAAGACCATATGGATTAAGAAAAAAAAAGGGACTAGATTGCCCACTTGTTACATGCTGTTAAAGGAGGTAAACACTCCCTCCCCAATTGGCCATTTTTTTTTGTTTTTAAAAAAAAAATAACTAAGAGAAAAATAATTGTTTACGTTTTTTTTTTTTTATTTATTTTTTTTTGGACAAGGTGGGACTGAATTCTTATTAATTATGCCTTTTTTTTTTTTTTTGTTCATGTTTTATCTTTTTCACCCAATTAAACAAAAGAAGTTTAGTATTTGCTGTTTTTTTTTTGGATGCCAAAATAAATAAAAAAAGTATCCTTTGGGCACAGAAAACAATAAAAAATTGAAGAAGTGATATCAGCGAGGGGGTCTCTCAAGACTTTGCATTAGATCATTAAAGTCTTCCTTAAGTGCATGTCCACCTAGTTGGCTGCTCGTTGTTTATGTGAAACATTAATAAATAATAGTAATTATTACATCAACTTCTTAATAGCGTATCTGGATCTGCTGGGCATGTTTGGTAGGCTTCTTGTTCATATGGTCTAGAGTATTACGACCCTAATAAAAAAAAGATATAAATAGTTGTTAGACACATATACCTATTGCCATGGTCAACGGACTGGAAAGGTCAAATGCGTATTCTCAACAGTATTCATTCTATAATTTTAGTCGTATATCTTCTTATCAAGTTATGTAATAATTTTTTTTTTTTTGGGTTGACTGTTTTTGAGGATATCATTCACATATAAAAGAATCAGTGTTGGGTTTTGTTTTTTTTTTTTTTTTGTGTTTCTTCTTTTGGAATAAATGTAGGAATGGGGAGTGGGTGTTAAGCGCCTTTTTTTGTTGTTGTTGTAGCTGTGTGTGTGTGTGTATTTTTTTTTTTTTTTTTTCTAAATGATAAACTACACAATTATAGATATCAAAATGATTTCTTCCCAAAAAAAAATACGGTAAACCAAATAGAATCCCCCCCTCTTATCAGCAACGCAACAGTGACACATACATACACAATTGCACCCATTTGACACAACTTATTGTTTTCCATCCACTGAAGTCACAACTTTCCATACTCCAATTGTGATTCTGACTTCTTCTATTTTTTTTTTCCAAATACAACAAAACAAAAAGTAACACAGTTAGGTTTTTTTCCTTTACCAACAAAAAAAAAAAAATCACCAACAACAACAACAAAAAATACCTTGTGGGCTTCAAACAACACCCCATTCCTGAAAAGAAAAAAAAAAAAAATTATTAAATCCATTAAAAAAATTCTCTCTTTTGAAAAGTACTAAACACAGTTTCTTTTCTTCAGTGTTTCTTAATCAACATTATAATTAATACCATTCTAACAACATAATAGCAATTGGTTCTTTCGATTATAAATTAAAACAAAAAACAAAAAAAAGGTACACTGTAAAAGAACCAAGAAGAAGAAGAAATAAAAAAAAACACATTCTTACTTACTCCCCTCGTTTTTTTTGTTCTTTATTCTTTACAAAAGCTTTTCATTTAGCCAATAAAAATTTGCTCTTTTTTATTAAAAACAAACAAACAAAATACCATGTCTGAAGAACACTCGGATAGCCATCCAGAAAGTCTCTCCGACAACACAGACACAAAGATCTCAACCCCAATACAGCTCAATGATGTATCAAAATCAGTCACTGCCTACTCACTGAACCCATCAACATTCACACAGAAACTGTATGTCATGCTCCAGGACAAAAACCTCAAAGACGTCATCTACTGGAACGACGAAACGAACGACTCGTTTTTCATCATTCCTAATGAAAAGTTCATCCAGGTACTGTCTATCTTCTTCAAGCACTGCAACACCTCGTCTTTTGTCAGACAGCTTAACATGTACTCTTTCCACAAGATATCAGGCGACACAAACAACATATGGGAGTTCAAGCACGCCGAGTCTCTGTTCCAGAAGGGCGATATCGAGTCCCTGTACAAGGTGAAAAGACGCTCAACAATCACCAAGCAAGGAAACATCAGCAGCAAAAAAGCCAACCCACAAAAGACTCCCTCTTTTGACAACATCCCCCTCAGCAGAAAGTCATTTGACCTCTCCAGGGACCTGCAGCCAAAGGTCAGACAAAGGGTCTGCAGTCTGCCAAGTGTCATTCCATTCATCCAGAATGACGCCATCAGCCACGACTTCTCACACTTCAACGAGCACTACAACAATTTTGAGAAGATTGCAAAACAAGACACAGAGCTCACTGAAAAACACAAAAAGCTGATGAATACTGCCATGGGGAATGGCCAGGCCCTGAGACTTGACCAGAGATCCCACAATGGCAGCCAGAACGGCAAAACACTTGACCTGCACAAGTCCATGCTTGATGAGCTTAATGCCATGAACTCCAGTCTGCAGAGCATTTGCGATCTTGTTGAGTACTCGTACGACCAGCTCAAGAGCAAGCCCGAGGGTCTGAATGCTAGTGAGAATGCCATGTACAAGCAGGTGTTTGGAAATCTTTTCCAGGACCTGAACAAAAACCAGTTCCTGCTCAAGCAGCACTTTGAGCTGCAGTACGGTCCAAGCAACATTGCTGTGTACCAGCAGCAACCTAGCCAGCACCCGAGCTTTGCACCAGCCACACCGTACGGCAGCTTTTCAATTAACAGCAACACACCTGTGATTGCGCGTAAAGGAACCATTCCTGACCAGCTGCACTTCCCATACCAGCCAGTCGTTAATGTCCCTATGAACCTGAAGACCCCCGTATCCAGCTCGCAATCCATGTATCCAATGCACATGGACACTGTTAATGAAATGGGCAAGCAGCCGATGTTGGTGCCCATGTATCCTGCACCTGTAGGCAAGCCCAGCAACGGTCCGCCGATGGTGGCCTTTGGTGGGCAGCCGCAGTTCAGAGATGTCCAGTACGGCATGCGCTACGTTGGCCAGCAAAGACCAGTGAGCACTGCTGGGTACACTCAAGCCCCAGTCGACCCGCACATGAAGAACATCATGCTCCAGCAGCTCGAGATCAGGAACAATAGCCTCCCAAACCTCAAGGACGCCAATGGAAAGACCCCTGCCAGCAACACCCTACTCGGAAATGGTGTTGACATGCGCAAAACACTGTCTGGGGGCAGTCCCAAGTCGTGATTGCAGTGAGGGGTGTTTTTTTTTTAGTTGGTCTTGATTGATTTTCTTTTTTTTTTGGCTTTTTCGTAGTTTTCTTCTTTGGCTTTTTTTGTACTTTTTCTTTTTTTGTTATATATTCATTTCTGATTTTTCTTTCTTTTATTAATTAATGCTTTGTTCTTTCAATTCACTGAACCTTTGCCAAGGTGTTGTTGATTGTAGTGATTGTGGTGCTTGTTTTGAAATGTAAGTTAAAGAGAAGGGGGGGTAACTTCAAAAGACTCTGTTTCGCGCACGCGTGTGTGTGTGGATGCTTCCATTTTCTTTTTCTCTATTATTTTTTGTTTTTTTTTTGATGTTTGGTGTTTAATGTCTGATGTCTCAATAACATCACCGAATATAGAACCCAAACACAAACTAATGATCAAAGACTTGGAAACCGTGTTTGGTGCAGAAGGCACCCATAAACTACAAACCTCAAAGGTCCTCATGGTGGGCTCCGGGGGCATTGGCTGCGAACTGTTAAAAAACCTTGTTCTTCTCGGATACAGCGAGATTCATGTCGTTGACATGGACACCATTGACCTATCGAATCTGAACAGACAATTTCTGTTCCGGTTCAAGGACATCAAGAAGTTCAAGTCCGCCGTTGCATGCAATCTTGTTTCCGAGTTCACCTTCTCGAACTTCAACACAAAGCTTGTCGCCTACACGGAAAACATCATGGACTTCAGTGTGTTTGACATTGCATGGTTTTCGCAGTTTGATGTTATCATGAACGCACTCGACAACCTCGAGGCCAGACGTTACATCAACAAGATCTGCCAGTATGTCCGCAAACCGCTTTTTGAAACAGGTACCTCCGGGTTCGATGGGTTTGCCATGCCGATGTTGAGCAAAGTCACAGAGTGCTTTGATTGCACCAGCAAGGAAACACCAGTGACATACCCGGTGTGCACTATCAGATCAACACCTTCACAGCCCGTCCATTGTGTGGTTTGGGCAAAGAGCTTTTTGTTCCAGGAACTGCTGGGCGAGAGCCAGGAAGATGCACAGGAAGACTACGGCACAGAAGACGAGGAGGAAATACAGAGAATCAAAAGCCAGCAGAACGAGCTTGGAGAGCTTGTGGAGCTAATCAAGGACACCACAAACGACAACCTCAGCGACATCGTGGAGAGGATTGTCAGGAAGATCTTCATTGAGGACACAAAGAAGCTGCTGGCCATCGACACGCTTTGGAAGACCAGAACCCCACCAAAGATCATCGATGTCGAAAGCATCGACTTTAAAATGGAGGAAGCGGAGAAGATGGACATGAACCAAGAGTGGTCCTTGGACAAGACGATCGAGCAGTTTATAATTGCTGCAAAGAAGTTGATCCGCAGACAGAGAGCAAGTGGGAATGCGGGGCTTGAGTTCGACAAGGACGACTTGGATGCCCTGCTGTTTCTGGCCACTGCTGCAAACATAAGATCCACGATCTTCTCGATCAGCAACAAAACAGTCTTTGACATCAAGCAGATTGCGGGCAACATCATTCCTGCCATAGCCACCACGAATGCCGTGATTGCGAGTTTCTCCACTTTGAACTCTCTCAAAATGCTGGCCTTTGGCGCTGACATCACCTCTTTGAAGTCATGTTTCACAGCATGGGCAACGGGAACAAGCAGCAAGAAGTACATGAACATGGTCCGCGTGAACAAGCCTAACCCCCAGTGCACTGTTTGTTCTATGAGCAACAACGTTCTTCTTTCTGTTGGTCGTGAGGCCACTCTTTCCCATGTCCTGGCATTCTTCCGCAATAGCTTCCCTGAGACTTTCCCCGAGGACGTCACTGTGATGAACCTCCGCAACTCCTCCGTCATCTACGACTTTGATTTCGAAGACCTTGCTGAAAACCCCCTAGCCGAAGTCCTTGCAAACAACTCAACCGGAGCAGACTTCCTGCTGGTCATAGACGAGGACGAGGACAAAAAACAACATTGTAAGCCAATCCAGATCCTGCTTACCTGGGCAAAAGACCCGCTTGGGGTCACACTCGAACAGGAAATCGTGCTGGAAACATACACGAAACCAGCCACCGTGGACAGCAGTGCAGAGAAACCGGCCCCACAGAGCACAGAAACAATGAACGCGGACGGGGAAGTCGTGCTCACAGACGAAGAAGACGAACCACCACGCAAGAGACAGAAACTGAACCCTGAGGAGCCAGAGGTCCTGTCAGACTGATTATGTGTAGAATTACATTGAAGTAGTTATTGTGCGTATATATATATATAGCCTTTTGAATGCCCTCTTTTTTATTATTATTATTGTATGTATGTAAATCACTGGTCAATAAACATGGTCATGTTTCCTGAGTCGTGCTCATCGATCGTGGTGTTGTTGCCAGCCATTTCATCGTCTGAAAATATAGACAGCTGGTCAGGAATAGGAGACATGTCGCCAAAGTCAAACTGGTTGCTTGCATCGTCGCCCAGGTCGCTCTCTGTCTTGTTGACAACCCTCAGCAGCTCCATGTTCTCACGGTCGTTCATTGTTATCGAGAGGGACTTGCTGTGGCGTCTTCCCTGGTTCATGCTTGGTACTTCTCCACCAGGAACCTTCTTCACGAGCTTCTCCTTTGGAATGCCAAACACATTTGGCAAGAGCTTGTACGAGAAGTTCACCAAGAACTCAAGAACTATTCTGCTGAGCTCGTACTCCTTTGGGTTCATGTCGTGCTCTGGGTGGGATATCATCGATGGCTGGAAAATCGCCGCTAGGTTCTTGGCAGTCATCAAGTTCTTGTCGCTGTGCTGGGAAAACAGAAATAGAAGGTCTAGCAAGTAGACCAAGGTCTGTTTGTTGCAGTCTTCAAGGTCTTCCTTGATAAAAGTCTCGAACTTCTTCAAACATACTCTGATCTGTTTGATGAGCTGTCTTTGGTTGCTTAGCTCGTCTTTTCTTCTTTTGTTCTCCTGTAGGTTCTTGTTAAACTCCTCAACGGAGAGCTGCTTCAAGTTCAGGTACTCAACCTTCATCTGCAGCTCCTCTTCTTTGCTGAAGAAGATCTTTGGGGTACTTCCATTCGAGCCGTTCTTGTTCAACAAAGTTCTCATCAAGACATCATTTGCTCTCATAACAGACCTGAACTTGTTGTAGCACGTCAATGGAATCAAAGGTTCAGATAGGTTGTTCAAGTATCTTCTCAAAATACCCGAGACATCATGGACGGAGAACTGCTTGAACCCACTGGGTAGCAAGTCTTCGGCAAACTTCCAATCCTGGCCGTACTTTGGTGGTGAAGAGAATTTTTGTTGGAGAAGCTTGATTTTCTTGGAGTTCCCAGCAATTCTAAAAATACCAGGCTCATCCAATGCGTTGTTTTTCAAGATGGACCCGCACTTTGCTATGATCAAGGGTATCTTTCCAAAGTATATGTTGTTGCTCTGCAGAACGACCTCTGCAGAAGCCAGCTTGAGGGATGTCGTCAATGAGGTGTTGAAGACCTCTTTTGGTTCGGCTTGGGTGCCAGCCCTGAATTTGCTGGACGACTCCTTGTTTTTTAACGGAGAAGCCTCTTGTGTTTTTGACTTGAATGAGTTGGTTGAGCTTGCTGAGAATGACTTGAAGAAGGGTGGTCTTTTGGGTGAGGGCGAGGCATTTGAGCTTGTGTTTTCTTTTTCGCTTGGGTTGTTTGAGGATAGTCTTTTGAGTTTCATGAAGTGTGATTTGGGGCCTGTGCTTGGTGCTGCTTGTGTTGTGTTGTTCATTTGGGATGATCTTTGGGGGGTGGTAAGAAGAGGAGACTTTTTGCTGTGTTTTAGTATTAAAGAAACAAAAACAAAAGATTGAAGAAAAATTGGAATTCCCCTTCCTTTTTTTTTTTTTTGGGTTGGTATTTTTTTTTTGTGAAGAGATGTGTTTCAAATAATTGCAGTGTGCTGTTATTTTTTAATTTTTCTTTTGAATTGCAAATTTTGGGATTAAGGAGAAGGTGTATTCCGTGGGTTTGGTTTTTTAAAGAGAGGAATTGGTGTGGTCGTATTGCTTGTGTGGCTGCTGTTTATTGGCATTGGTAGAGATTGGATTAAATGTGTGTGTGTAATTCAATGGCTGTTTAAAAAAAAAACAGCCATTCATAGACCCTCATTCTTTTGTGTTCTATATTGTTTATGTTTTCTTGTTTTTTGTATAGTAGAGAAGGACAATTACTCACAATGAAGGAACACTGAGACAGCACCAATCCACATTCACCAACAACAACAAAAAAGACAAGCTCTATGCTTACGACTTAATACTACAGCTTTGGCAAAACAAGAGGTCCATTGTATCAACCTCATTGTAAGACATTTGAACCATGTATGGTTAATATGCACACGTGACCCACACCTATTTTTAGCAAACCAACTGAAAAAAAAATAAACACACTAAGACTTTGTTGACATCTGATCACATGACACTATTATGTTAACAATTAATAAAACATCTATAATAATTTTAAAATAATAATGTTATGTTAAGGAAATGAAATAAAACTATCAATTCTAAATACTACAAAAAAACATTAATACAACAATGTAAACATCAATTTAGCTTATAACAACAAAAACAAAACTTATTCAATAGTTAATAGTAAAACTCGCTTTATATATCATTCTGACATTTCCCTACGCATCTGCTATCATAGCTGGACATAGTTGGCTGGGAAGTTACCCTCCACACCATTCACTCTGCCGAGCCACCAGCCTGCAGGGTCTGTTGCTCTGTCAATGACCTCTATCTTGTCGCCCTGTCTGATTGTCAGGTCGCCTGCTTGCTGTGCCTGGTAGTCGTACAGCGCAGTGCAGTACTCAGTAACTGGACTGTACACTGGTGGTGCTTGTGCAGCTCTGTATTCTTGCTTTTCGTTGCCAAAGCCCTGGGCCACATAAGGATCGTTTTCCTGGTTGTGCGCATAGGTTGGTGGGTTGCTTCCAAAGGACTGGTTGGCACCATATGCACTGCTTGTTGGAGACATAGGCCCGCCGGCTGCACCGTCATCTCTCCCGAATTTCTTTCTGGTCATTTCCAGCTTGGCCTTGCTGTAGCCAAGCTTGAAGTTACAGATGGACAAAGAGTCTGTTTGCTCCTCAATGTTTCCTCTCTTGTACTGGAAAGTCTCCAGGATGTCGCCCTCCATGTCAAAGTATGGGATCTTCATTTCCTGGAACATGTTGTACAGGGTATAGAAGATGTTCAGCTGCATGTAGTAGAAACTGACAAACATGGGCTTCAGGAAGTCGTTCTGCATTTGGAACAGCAGAGGAAGCTGCTCCTTCAAAAGATCGTTGTAGTAGTCGAACTCCTGCTGGGCCATCTCAACCTCAGCCTGAGCCTTGTAAAGCTTCTCCTCGTCCTTTGGCTTGACATCAAGACCAGAGGTCTTGACCTCGTACTTCTGCAAGGTGTTCATCTGTCTGTCCAGATCCATCATCTTGTGCTGTCTCTTGGTCAGCATCTTTCTGATGTAGTTGATGATCTTCAGCAGTTCCTGTGCAGGTCTAACAACCTTCAGTTCAATCAAGTCCAGGTCTGGCTTCAAAGTTCTTTGCAAATCGCTCACAATCTCTCTGTAAGCAACACACGCATCAATACCTTCAGGGTTGTCTTCGGAGACGGTTGAGTTGGGGTCTGACATTTTGCCTGAGATTGGCTTGAAGATCTCCTCAATGCCCTTTGAGAACCCGATCTGGTGGTTGAGCATGTCGTTGACAGCACTTGAGTACTTCTTGGACATTTCATTCAGCTTTTTGGTTTCAGTTTCGATTTCTTTGAATCTTCTTTCGGAGTCTTCATAAACGGCGTCTTCTGTTTGGTAGCCCTTGTTGATTTTGTACTTGAGCTGTTGTGGGGCTCTTGTGATAGCCTTTCCAAATCCTTTGAAAGACATTATGGTATTATGGTATTATTTGGTTATTTGTTTGAATATCTTATTTTAATAATAACGAATAAATAATTATAAAAAATCAAGGGGGGGAAAAAAGAAATAAGCTAAAAAATAATATCCAGTGTGTGTTAATGGTGTTTTTTTTTATTTCCATGCTAAAAATTTTTAATAAATTTTTGGTGGTGATGTTATCTTTTTGTTTGTTTTGGTAGCGATAACAAGATAACACAGGTCACGTGTGTATATCAATAACACAAGTCACATGACCACTCCTGATAAACAGATAATATTTCTTTATTCTTCTTCTTTTTTTATTGTGGTGCACCAATAAAAGAATTTCTCCCCCCCATCTATTTTGAAATATACCCATTATATATATATATATGAATATAACAACTCTATCCTCACCATATTCATTTATACTTCTTATACACACATGGGCTACTACGAATACGATGACGATCTGTCTGATAACGGAGACATGGACGAGATATTTGCATTGTCAACAGACATGGATCTTCAGATCTATATGAATGAACACGAGCATCAGGAAATGAGCTTGGTATTTCCACAGCTGTTGAAGGAATTGGACAACATGAACTTTAGCATCAATCTCAAGGACAGCGACGGGGTCTTGCTCTCCTTGAAGAAGTACCTTCTAGCAAATGACTTTGCCATAAAAGATACAATAAACGAAACCGTCAAGGCCCTGAAGTTGAAGAAAAAGAAGACACCACAAGTCCCAATTGCTGACAGTATGTACATAAAAAACAACGAAAACGCGGTTATGGCCATTTGTTTTTATCCATTATTTAATATGATGGTGAACTAAAACAATGATATATGGCCATAACTTATACTAACAATTTTTTTTTGCTCTATCAGAAGAGTTATTTTTATCAAAAATTGAATTTATAACATTGATCCACAGTGACAATACAGGCTTCTTGTGAAGGAATTAATTAATCAAAAACACTAGGCATTTGTTTAATATTTATCAGATCTCTCACTTTCCTTTAGCGTTAACAAACCAAAAAAACAAAAAAAATAAATAGCAAAAACGTGCGAGTTTCCCACACCAACAAAAAAAAAAAGATGAAGAAGATTAGTTCTTTGGTGTTTAATCAGCATTTTTTTTTTTAGTTTGTTAATAAATAACCAAAAACAATATCAAACACCTGAAACACAACACCTTTGAATATGGAGAAATTAAGTTTAGTTGAAAGACTTAAGCAACGGAAAGACAATACAAACAACACACCAGCTACATCCAACCCACAAAAGCTCACACTTGCAGAAAGAATTAAGCTTAAAAAACAGCTTTCTAAACAAGAAGACAACACACCCACAGAATCTGATAAGCCAAAGACTTTGACCCTTCAGACAAAGCTAGTGTTGAATAAACGTGATAGAGAAGGCACCACAAATGAAAAGTTGTTACTCCCACAAGTCATAGCAGAATCAACACAGCCAGAAGTTATAGAACCAAAAAAAACGGAAATTTTAAACACAAATGTCAGCAAATGGTTTACCAGTCTGAAAGACAACCTGAACCAACAACTTGCAGACAGCGAACAAAACGTGGCCAAGAAAAGAAAATTCAATTCATCTGATAAAAATAACACCTCTGACTATAAAAAAATTGATGGCACTTTATACGGAATAATATATCCATTTACTAACATACAGAAAATTGCTATTGACAAATTCAGCAAACTCTCACCTGATGGAATTATACTTGCAGCCCACAAACAAGCAGAAATAAACACACAAGCCTTGAAAAACATGAAAATAGACGGCAAAGGTGCTGTCAATGTTCCTTTGTCAAAGTCCACAAATGACACACAAGCTATAAAGTACATTAAGGACAACTACATCAACAACCCGCACCTGTCTCTTTGTATTCTGGGTCATATAGACTCCGGTAAGTCAACTTTGACAGGGAGACTACTATTGGACACCAACGCAGTTACAAAGCAACAGGTGGCAGCATTACAAAAACAATCGAAAGAACTGGGAAAGCAGTCATTCTGGCTTGCTTGGTTGATGGACTCCGACAGCGAAGAAAGAGAAAGAGGTATCACCAAGAAGTTTGGATACGCCAGATTCCAATCTCCAAAGGGAAACAACTATACCCTATTGGATGCCCCTGGACACTCTGACTACATCAGCTCCACAATTATAGCCATCCAGCAGTCCAATGTCTGTACCATTGTTGTTGATTGCTCAACGGGGGGATTTGAAAGCTCATTTGCTGGGCAACTAAAAGAACACCTGTTATTGGCCAGCAAGTTTGTTGGCGATGTCAACGACTTGGTCTTTGTGATGAACAAAATGGATAGCATTAACTGGGACGAACAAAGATATCTTCACATAAAAGAAACGATCAAAACACACATGCTGACTGACTTAGCATTTGAGCAAGGTGTTGTTGATCAAATGTTCTTTATTCCAGTTTCATCGATCGAAGGTGACAACGTTGTAGAGCCTCTAGACAAGGCCAGTTCATGGTACAAAGGTCCCTCTTTCATTGAGGTTTTGGACGAAAAAGCCACTCACCACTTGAAGATGGATTTCCCAGAAATCACATCTGAGTACGTCAACCAAAAAGACTCCTTGGCCATTGTGTTGGACAATCAACAGCAAAATAAAAACAACAGCACCAAGCAAAAGGGCAAAGATGCAAGCTTGACTGTGAAGATAATAAACGGTTTCTTCACAAAGTCAGACAAAGTCAAGATACACCCAAGATTGAACTCCAAGAGCTATGAAATCGATGACATCTGGACAGAAACCAAGGAATCCACCAACAAGAACCTGCCATTTGCGATTAAGAACCAATTTGTTACTTTGAAAATCAAGAACTGCAACATTGATATGATCTCTGTCGGTGACATCATATCCTTGTCGACCAACGAGCTCCAGATTGTGTCTGGAGACAAGTTCCAACTGAAGGTAGATACCTTCAACATCGACAGACCCTTGCTGCCTGGTTCCCCTATTGTTGTGTACATGAACGATGTTGAAATCCCATGCACTGTTTCATCCGTCAAGGTATACAAGGAGATAATGAATGGCAATGAGATCATAAAAAAGAAAATGAAACACTTGGCAGGAAACACCAAGAATGCCATTTTGAACATAGAGATACAGGAGTTTATGGACTCGATCAGGGCCAAGGACCTTGGTTTTGGTGGCGAAGAGGAAGACCCAGCAGCCAAGCAGGACGAGGAGATTTCTGAGGAGGGTTTGCAGAAACACGTCATCCCAATCCTAACCAGCAAAGAAAACAAACAGCTGTCCAAGGTGATGATCAGAAAAGACGGGAAGACGATTGCATTTGGAGAGATTAAAAAGAGAATTGATTAGCTTATTTACAACTAGTTTATATAATCCAAAAACAGGATGATGATTCCCAGAATAATTGCCATGTACGATACCATGATTGCGCTGAAGTTCATTCTCCCTGATTTGGAGTTCAACTGCCTATTTGCCTGTTTCAGCTCCACGTTCACTGAGTCCTGGTTGTCCATGATGACGTCTATATTCTGTGACTGTTGTGAGAGCTGGAGATTCAGCTCGTTGGTCAATGATGATATTTCGAACAATCTGCTTGTGATTGCATTCAGCTCGCTCAGCTGGTGGTCCTTTTCGTTGAGAAGGTTGCTGTTCTCCACCTCAAGTTCCTGGATCTGTTCCTGGGACAGTTGTTGGACGACCTCCTCGTACTCAATCGCCTCTCTCCGTCTTGCTTCGTCGTCGTGGTACCCTGTCGAATAGGACACGTCGTTTATGTTCTCAAAGGCGGGTTCATCCGATTTGCCCTGTCTCAGCAGCTTTTCATGTATGGCGTTGAAGTCCAGACCATCACTTTTCTGGTCCTTAACAAAACGTTCTTTCTGCAGTCCTGCGAACACATCAGAAATCTCAACAATCTTCAAACTCACAAAGGCAAGACACCCCTTTCGGAACTCGGATAGGAACACCTGTTCGTCGTATGTGCCGGTTTTTCTGCTTTGGTGCTGGTCATCAGAGTCACCAGCTTCATTGAGAAACCTGTTCTTGGCCTTGTTTATGAAGGAGTCCAAAGCGAACTTTGACTTGTGTGCTTTGAGGTTTTCTGTTCGTTTGGATTCATACAGACTCAGGAAGTTGTATTTGTTTGTGTAGTCCTTGAGCTGTATCTTGACGTCCTCGTTGAATTGTTTTATTTCGTGTTCGTTCATCAAGTCCCGGTCTTCAGACAGATACAATGGTTGTACGTCCGAGATCAGTGTCTTCAGCTCACCTAGGTGGACTTTCAGGGTATCGCATTCTTCCTGGAAGGTATCGTTTAAAATGCGTCTTTTTGTGGTGATTTTCTTGGGTGTTGAGTCCAAGGTTTTGAGGTTGGCACAACTCTCGTAGAAGATGGCTGTTAGATCAGACATTTGCGGCTGGTGTTTGCTTAGGTATTGCAGCAATCTTTGGTGATCTATAAACCAAAAAACAAAAAAAAAAAAAAAGGTTGAAAAAAAAAAAATAATAAGTAATAATAAAATTCCCACACGATTTGTTCTTTCACCATTTTTTTTTTTTTTTCAGATTAAATGATAAAGAGAAAATCATCCCCAAACATCACATCCAGGTAAACACCACCTTATAAAATATGAGTCAGCAAGTCTCAAAGACGAAACTGAACCTCATGGTTGATTTTCTGACATTGAAGAAGACAACTGAAATATACGAAAAAGAAGACATCGAATACATCAAAGAGATAGTGAACTGCATCTTACTAGACGACACCAACACTTTTAAGTTCGATTACCAGAACGCATACACCAAAGTCTACAACATCTGTCTAAGCGGGCTTTCAAACGACATATGCGAGAGTCTGTCGCCTGTGGTAGAAAACTATTTCCTGCATTTCAAGCCTTCTCTAGACTCATTGGAGGATTTTGACAGGGAATGCCAGAATATCAAAAACAAGTTTGCAAGACTGAATGGATTGCTGTTGACTCTGAATGAATCTAACTCGATGTCCAAAATCAGTATTAAGGACTTTGGCCTGTCGTTTCTGAAAGAATTTGTGGAGACACCTTCAGTGAAAAGTAGAATCCACGAGGTTTTCTTCAGGGAATTGCAGCACCAGCGTGATAATTTCATAAATAACGGAAGCAGCACCCCATGCGATGTCCGCAATATTATAAACTTTCTGGAAAACATGGAACAACTGCTCAAAACACCACAGACGATATACGAGCAGCTTATTTTGAATTTTCAAAGCATGTACGAAACTGATTCTGTGAAAGTGGAGAAGAAAAACGGGTTTGTGAGTTATTACTCAACTGTACTCGTGCTGTACAAACACGAATACAAGTTTTTGCATGAGTGTTTAGAATTAAAGGACACTTATATGCAGCAGATACTGGACATATTTGCTGATTTGTACATTGTGAAGTGCAGCAGCATGTTATTGTCCGAGGCCATTTTTGTTTCAATGACACCAGAGTTGTTTGATTTCAAAGTCAATGACAGATACTTGATTGATTATATCTACAACGAAGATAACCGATTGTTAATTGACAATCTTTATAAAATGTACTTGAACCAAACTCTGCGTTCACAGATCTATCAAGTTGACACTCAAAATATCAAGAACAGGAAGGATTACTTTGACGTTATTTCCCAGCTTACGAGCATCCTGCTGAAACTATATGAAGAAAACCTGGTATTTGTTGAGGGGAATCTGAATTCCATAAACAACATTGCCAACCGTAGCTTGAAGTTAGTACTAGCAGACTTTTACAACGATTTGATCAATAACGAAAACTTTAACCAGCTGAATGTTGAACAGAACCAATGGTTTATGATTTTAATCAAGTATATTGACTTATTCTTAAACTCCAAAAGAGAAGCTTTGAGCAGAAACATTGATACCAGCAGCATTGTTCTTGCTGTGAAAATACTTGACGGTATTTCGGAAAAAAGATATGAAACATTTGTGGCAGAATATGACAGCCTGCTGAATAAAAGACTTATGAGCAGCCAAGGAACAAACATAGAGTTGGAACAAATCATTATACAGATAATGGATACGAACATGAGCAATCAGCATGGTAGAAACAAAGAAGACATAACAAGAATGGGACTGAAGATCAAAGACTACTTATACTCCAAGAAGATCAATGACAAGTATGCTGAATTGGAAGCAGGCACCAGCACTGACGTTAAGGTTTTGAATGAGTTCTTCTGGACTGCTTTGGTCGACAATGAGAATCACAGATTTTCCAATATTGTCATCCCAGATCCTCTGTTGGGTTATATCTCCAAATTTGAGGCTTTTTATGAAAAGACTTATAACACAAGAAACATCAAATGGCTGTATCAATACTGGCAAATAGACTTTGAGCATTGTATTAACGATAAGACCTTTGTGTTGTCAATGCCGTTTGTTTCCACCATAATATTCTACCATCTCATAGAAAATGAGTATGTCTCAGTGAAGATGCTGAAGCAGTTGACCAATCTTCCAACCAAGCAAATTGTACAAAATCTAATCACCTTTTCTATCAAGTACAATCTGATTACGCACTTGGATAAAAACAAGAATCTGAGTGCAGAAAAAAAGGCGATCAATGAAGGTGACTACTTCACTGTTAATAAAGACTTTGATAGCCCCAACACGTTTGTTAAGGTGAATGTGATCTCTATAACAAGAAAAGAAGGGGCCAGATAAGGCCTTATTTATATATAGTTTATTTATCATTGAATTTGTATGGTTTCATGGACCCTTTTGAATCACTACCACACTCCGGACAATCCATCTCATTGAGTTTCAACCTGCTCATGAAGCAGCTTTTGCAGAAAACGTGCTCACAACGAAGCTGTATTAGTTTTTTGTCCTTGACCTCATCAAAGGGTACTTTGCATATACCACAGCTGTCTGACTTATCAACAACGACTTTGATTTTAGGCTCGTCCTTGGTTTCTTCTTGTTGACTGTTCTTCCAATGCTTTTTGGTTAATTTGTTTTCGTTTATGTAATCGTCTCTTGAGTGGATAAACTTACACGTGTCTCCGTAGCCACAGTAGCCTTTCAGCTTGTACTCCTTACATAGAAGCGGCTCAAAGTCCATGTATATTTTCTTTTCATCAGAGACCTGACTAGTCTTTGGAGTCTCTTGGTTAACCTCTTTTGGGGTGTTGTTGACGACAAGGTCTAGTTTTTTTTTGAGTGTTTTCCGGTTTTCTATGTTCTCATTTGTGTGATCAATAAGTTTAAGTTTGTTGACTCTCTTTCTCTGTAGCATTATCAGTGTGTTGGTGTTGTATGTTCATAATCTGTGTGCCAAATTTTGAGATGATAAGGATCTGAAAGTCCTGCCCGATTGTCAGTGGGGGAAAAAAAAAGAAACCAACAAAATCAAAAAAAAAAAAAACAGAGTTATCGTTCCTGGACAGGGAGTTTCTTTCGGAAAGCCCAAAAAAAAAAAAAAAAACAGAAGCAGAAGAAGGTAGTCAAATTAAGGAAACGCCACTCCAATCACCTAAACACAGTTTGGAAACACCCTCTACAGCATTTGCTATTAACAACCTAGAACAAACAAAAAGACACTTCATGAACAGCCATGAGCTCTAAAGATAAAACACACTCTAGGAACAATTCCTCTGATAACACAAACATCAGAATCACCATTGCATCACCATCAGAAAGCGCTGCAGACACAAAGGCCGAACTCCCAAACACAACTGATCCTTTATTAACTGAGGCTGAAACATCTGATCCTGAAACAGAAAATAAAAACATCAATGCTGAGGTTATCTCCAAAAAACAGCAAAACGACTACACAATAACAATGTCCGACAATACGTCAGCCAAGGAGGATCTTATCAGCGGAACAAGTTACGATTCAGACCCTTCGTCATCCACCAGCACAAATACAGTCAAGCGAGCAGTTTTGGTGAACTCAGGGCCTGTCAAGTCTGACGAGAGATTAGGATTCAACCATAGAAACAAAAAAATCAAAGATAAACCCTTACGTGGAGTGCTCAAAAACAAGGCCGCATACTCCGGAAGCGCCTTTGACCAAGACGAGGAAATTATTGTATCTTCGCCGCTACTAGTGTCGACCCCCAAGTCAGTATCCAAGACCTTGATAAGGTTGTACCCATACTTGATTGTTTTTGATAAAATCCTTTCGTTGGTAACGTGGACCTGCGATGATATATGGTCGTCAGTATTCATGGTGCTGGCGTACATAACAATCTGCCTATACTACAAGCTAGTAATAACATACTTAGGCCATCTACTCTGTGTGCTGTTGCTGTTCATTTACTCCCAGTTGGACAAATTTGTTGGCGAACACATGGAAGCATACCCAACGCTGGACGACATTGTGTATACTGTTTCCTCAGTGTCATCCAAGTTTGACCTACTGTTTTCTCCTGTCACAGTTCTCAATAACGACGACTTAAGACGTCTTTTCATCACCACTGTATTTTTATCTCCCTTTTACATAGTCATTACTGTTTTCTTCTTGCCTAAAGAAAAATTGGTATTGATGCTTGGAGTCATTGCCTTAAGTTACCACTCTAGATACAGCAAGTTGGCCAGACATATTTTGTGGAGATTCAAAATAATAAGATTGATATCCTTCTACATCACTGGTCTGGACATTGACGGCATGAACGGTATTAAGAGAGCATCTTCATATGCAAAGTCATCTTCGTTATTCGCTACCGTTCACAAAAAATTGTTGAAAACCAAAAAGAACGGCGTTGATGGTGAAGAAGATCTATCTGATATGCTAAAGAACAACAAACCCATCAGATATACCTATGTTTTGTATGAAAACCAGAGAAGATGGTTGGGTAAAGGATGGACCAACAGTTTGTTTGCATATGAAAGGGCCTCTTGGACAGATGAATTCTTCAATGAGGCACCAGATACAGAAAACTTCAAGTTGCCTCTAACGGCTGCTGAAGGTGCATCTGATAACACTAACAATTCGCCACTGAATGCCACAATGGGGTGGAGATGGGTTGACAAAAGCTGGAGACTGGACTTAAGTAATGACAACACCATCGACTTGCCGAAAACAGTGCAAAAGACTATAGCAAATCCAAAGTCTAGCGAGGGCTGGGTCTACTATGACAATACCTGGAAAAAACCATCCGTTGAGGATACATACAGCAAGTATACTAGAAGAAGAAGATGGATAAGAACAGCTGAGCTTATCAGATTGATTCCGGAGCCTGCCTTGATGAACTCCATCAAAACAAAGGCCAGCGAAGCCGCTGTTCCAAACACTACCAATGTGACTGTCCAAGTTGAGTCCAGATACAACAACGACCAAGCCGGGTCTTTACATAACAACGTTGATTTGGTTGACAGCAACGACAGCACTACCCAGTCGGGATATAGTGGCCAAGAAAGAGGTACCTTGAGTGATATGATCAGCAGAAAAGTCTCGTTTTCAGGCACAACTAATGTAAGAACCTTTGACGAGCATGGCAACTACAGATCGCAAAAGAGAAACTCAGTGGTCAGTAATAATGCTTCGGGCTTTGATCGAAGCGGTGACGATAGCTCCAATGTGGAGCAGGCTGTGAACGATACAAGCTCTGAGTCTTCGATCAATAGCACAACCAACGGCAATGCTTACGACAGCCAGAGAC
This sequence comes from Hanseniaspora clermontiae, assembly GCA_030567235.1. Classification (NCBI taxonomy): domain Eukaryota; kingdom Fungi; phylum Ascomycota; class Saccharomycetes; order Saccharomycodales; family Saccharomycodaceae; genus Hanseniaspora; species Hanseniaspora clermontiae. The sequence continues at coordinate 13,962 of JAJLRV010000131.1, read as the reverse complement.
TTCTGTAGTATATATATATATATACTTTGTAAAATTGTAGTTACATGCAATAAGTGCAAGAGTTTGCGATGTCTTATTTTTAAATAAAAAAATGGGGTTCGTGTGTAGGTAGAAATGGTGAATTTTTTATGATAAACTTTTCAGAAAGTTGGAAATGGCATCGTGTGTCTTTACTGATTCATAGTGTTAATGTGGTTTCACATCTAGCTCATGTATTCTAACATATCAACGTTCTGCTTTGTGAGTTCATGCTTGATGATCATTTCTTGTTCCTTTCCAAATGGTATTGGTATTCTGCCTCTTCAGATAATAAATAGCTGATGCGCATAATCTCTTGACAGCGGCCATTGCTAAGTTTTATTTCCTTTCTTGTTAAACACTTTATCCTTCATAATCCACTCATGCTGAGTCCTGTTTGTCTCCCTATATCTATCTTATCCAATTCATCTGTCTACTAACCTTTTACCCTCATTCATACTTTTGTTTTGTTTTTATTTTTTTTTGTTCTTAAGTAGGTTAAATTCTGTATATAAAATTACTGGTTATGTTGTTTTTTCCCAATTTCAAATACTTTATTTGATTTCCTTGATGTTCTTATCGGCTAAGATATCCTTAACTTGCTTGGCTCTGTTGGCGGAGTCAACAATAGCGGTGTATTTGTGCTTGGAAGATCTTAATTTGAACTTGGTTTGCTTGAAGGTCTTACCTCTGGCGTTGATCTTCTTGTTGGTCTTGATGGTGATCAAAGCCTTGGCAGCGTGTTCCTTCTTGACTAATTCTAAGAATTCCTTTAATTCAATTTTTTGAGCCATTGTTATAAGTTAATTTGTGGATGGTTTTAGGCTTTAATGTTTATTATCTCTTCTGAAAAAGAACATTTAGTGTAATGCGTTTAACCATGTTAAAAAAAACACACAGGCCTAGCTCCCAAAGACTGAAAAAAAACACAACCAGTATTTTGGCTTTTTTTTTTTCTCTCTCCTGCTGTAGGCGCAAAAGTCCAAAAAACAAAAACACTCCTGGAATTTCAGTGTAAAAAAATAAATAAGCAGAGAAAAAAGCGCATAGGGCAAGTTAGACAGAAACAATCAAAAGACTCTGAGAAAATATGGATTGCAGAAATTGGGAGTAAATATTTCCTATTTAGGAAGTTTAAAGCAAACAACAAAAAATGCTTTGTAAACACACTGCTGATGGAGATATAGTAGTATTTGGAAGTATAATTATCAATAAGACAGTTCACCATACACTGCACTGCATCCAGACTCCGTAATATATATAAGTCTTCATGCACAAAGTGTTTTATCACCATCTTATCGTACATTACACCTGAACATTCCAACTCTGTAGCATATTTCCAAAAAAAAAAAAGGTACATTTCCAACTTCTAAAACTCTCTTATTTTTTCTACTTAGAAGCTACTAAAAAAATGTAACAAAAAAATATAACAATTAAAAATAAAAATAAAGAAAAAAAATAAGAGTACTAACATATTCGGAGTTAACCACTGTAGCTATCTGGAAAAAAAAAAAAAAGCAAACAAAAAGCATTTCTTATCTTTTTTTATTTGAAAACCCAAAAGCTTATTCAACATCTTCCATTTCAACGTCTTCATCAAAGAAATCATCAGGGTTGTTGCTTCTGAAATTACCTGTTTCTTGCATTCTTTGCAGCTTTTGTTTTCTCAATAGATTTTCTCTTTCAATGTCATCAGCCGTCTTGATTTGGTTATTATTAATTAGTTGCTCATCAGCGTTGCTATTGGAACCCATGATTGTTGTGGTACCCAAAGAACCTTGCTGCACAGGGGTGCCGGCTGATGATGGGTTTTCGTTGGTGATGGCACCCAGTTTCTGTATTCTTTCATTCTGTTGCAGCTTCTTGTACTCAGATCTCAAAGTATACTTTAGTGCATATGGACCCTTTTTGATCAATAAGGCAACGTGGTCAAGACACTCTTTTAGATAAACTTCAGGTTGTTTGGTTCTTTCCTTCAGACCCTTTAGTGACCAGTAGTTGTACTCATCAAACAACTTGAACAGTAAGTTCAATAGCTCCTTCTTTGGCATTCTGATGTTTCTTGTAGGCTCCTTCTTGTCCTTGGATTTGTTGTCTTTAGAGACCTTTAAGAAATTGGAGTTATCTCCAAGAAGCGATAACCCAGCGGCTCTACCAAGAGTCTTACCCACACCTTCGTCCAAAACGGTGATTGATCTTTTATGGTTGAACTTGATCATTTGCTTTCTCTGTTCGATAATCTTGTTGTAGTTTGGATCCTTGATGGATGGAACAACTTGGCATTCATGCGCCACAGTACCAACAATGGCTGTTTTCTTAGGAATTGTCTTGACATATGGGATGTATCTATCTCTTCCGTCCTTTTCAATGAAGATTCTCTGTTTGAACTGTTTCTTTCTATTCTTCTTGTATTGCTGTTGCAGCTTTTTCTTTCTCTTCTCAAACTCCTCCTGCTTTTCCTTTTTCAAAATGTATAATTGCTTCTGTAGTTCAGGGTTTTGTTCCAATTGCTGTGCCCTTTGTTCGTATTTCTTCAAATTCTGCTCGGTGAAGATATATTCGTTCTCGACATACTTCTGTGTTAGATCTATTTCGTATGAATGCGGCATGTCTTCCAAACCAACTGCATCCTCATTCAGTATCATTTGTATTTTCTGGGTTTTCTTGTTGATCCTAATTTTACCTAAATCCTGGCCTTTTAGGCTATCGTCATCTCTCCATTTCTGAGCCAAGAACAAAGGCAATCTCACTAGCCATACCTTCTTTTCAAGATTGGTCATGTCCAGGTCCAAGGACTCTTCGTATATTTTGTCCTCGTTGTTTTCAATGTCGTTACCATCGATAATATCATCTTCTTCCTTTAAGATCTGGTCATCGATGTTTTCTTCTTCATAGTCGTCATTTCTCGGCTTATTGAAATCACTCATTGTGTGGAGGTAAATAAGGGTATGTCTATTTTAAAGCTATGTACGTTCTTTTTGGGATGATACACAATTAGTTGTTTCAATTGTAAATCTAGTAATGAACCACTAGGAGAATATCAAAAAAACAACTAAAACATAAAAAAAACACACTCACTTTCTCTTTTTCTTCAAGGGATTATCCAAAGGGGGAAAAAAAATAAAAAATGAAGAACAAATAATGCACGTGATGATAGATGAGCCACCAAAAAAAAAAAAACAAAAGCAACAAAAGCTTCTTCCTCAGGTAAAGTAAATGTAAACCACACAGACCCTTTTCAATCCATCACCCACACACAATCATAAACCTACCATTTTACTTTAGATATGGAAAGCACTAACATAAACGCTGTTATGCAGCAGAGAATTGCGCTGCGTAAGAAACAAAACGAAGAAAACCAACAGAAACAAAGACTGATAGCACTCTCAAAGACACACGAAGACAAGGACAAGGAGTACAAGCTTACGGAGGAGGAACAACACCAACTCGATCAAGACATGAAGCGCGAGGTGGCTTTGGTTGAGTCGCCATCAGAGTGGACACTGACCAACACAGCCGAGTTGTTTTCAGATGAGCACTTGCTGTCACGAAGAATACTGACGTATCTCCACAAGATCCTGCTGCTGGACCTTTCTGATATGATCATTGAAAAAATGACCAATGAAGCAGGGGATGCAGTTGACCATGCGGAGATATACGAAAGAAGCACATTGCTGCTGAATGAGATACGTGTGGATATGATTGGTTTGTTGTTGAAACTGCACGAACACACACTTGAGTCTGGGTTGCTGGTGTCATTGGCCACGGTTCTGGTGCAGCTCCAGAACAACGACAAACAAAAAACCCTGCAGGCGTACTTGGACCTGAGCATAGGGAAAGTTGTTTGGCCAATTGGTGTCCAGAACATTGGTATCCACTTCAAAACCACAGGAAAGGAGGATCCGGGTGATAGAGCCAACTTCCTGAAGGAAGGGAACTGGATCATAGCTCTGAAGAGAATAATCAACTTGGTTGTGGGGTAGACAAGGTTTCAGCATAATTGTGTGCACATGCCTATTTTTTTTTTTTTTCTTAATAGTGCAAGGACGTCCCCTTTGATTTACTCCACACCAAAGAAAACGTCTTCTTTTTTTTGTTTTTTTAAAAAAAGAGTATAGCTGACTTTGAAGAACACACCAAAGAACACATCCCCTTTTTCCAATGTCCAATTATATAAAGTCGTTTGTGGAGTCCCAGGCCGAGGGGACAGCTGCTGACTATGCTGTGGACAAGTTCAATGCATTCGCCAGCAGGAAATACCAGTGCAAAGATCCCTTCAGAAACCCTGAGACCCACAAGAGATTGACCTTGCCAGACGAGCTCCACCCCAGCAAGGACGACCAGAAGTTCTGGAGAAGCTGCCAGCACAAGGCTTGGCGGGATGACCAGTGTTTCCTGTCGATGTGTGGGTTCTACATGTCCGCGGGGTGTCTGTCCATTGGTTCCTGCCCTTTGGTGGTGATTGTACCCATCATCGGCCCTCTGTATATGTACCACATCCATTCGAAGCTGATCAAGAAGTGTAAGGAAAAAAGACCTGAGATGCTGTCAGACGAGAAGCTGGCCAAGATGTATGCAAACATCGCCTTTGACCTGATGATCGCCTTGCCGCCTCTTTTGGGGATATTTTTCACCTGGATGAACGGATGCTCAACCAGAAACTGTGCCATGATATACACTGCTATGTGCAAGGAACTGCAGAAGAAAAATGAGAACAAGTCTTACGACGTGGATGTTGTGTCTGTGCAGGTGCCCCAGGCGAATGGGTACACAAGAGCCAAGAGGTAGCTTCACATGATGGGAGTTGTGATTTATATATATTTGTTTGTTTTTATTTTTTTAGGCTTGAATCATTCAGCCACATGTCCATTTATTGCAGCAACAAAAAAAAAAATTATCCTATGAATTTTTCACTCAGTGTGTGCGTTTTATGCCTTTTCCCTCCCATACATTAATGTTCTTCTACGTGGCTTTTTTTTTGTGATGTGTCCCCCAACTCCCCAGAGTAACCATGTCCCAGCACTACCAAAGATCGTGGCTTGACGGATGCTTTGACTTCATGCACTTTGGCCATGCCAACGCCATTCTGCAGTCGCGCATGACCGCCAACACAGTAGACTTCACTCGATTTGCATACCCCCAAAACGAACATCAACCAGACAGGGACACACTTGGTGAGTATGATTTCTTCACTGCAGAAACATTGAAGGAACATGCATCATTTGTTGCAAGAGGCATGCCCCAGAAGGGAATATGGGTGGGCCTGCACTCAGACGCAGAAATCGCCAAGAACAAGGGATCCTTGCCTGTGATGAGGCTCTTGGAGCGCTGCTACCACGTGTCCCACATACGGTGGGTGACTTCCAAGGGAGTGGTGCAAGATGTGCCGTATGTGACGGAGCTGGAGCATGTGGTTAATGATTCGTTCTGCGAGTATGTGCTCCATGGGGATGATCTGGTCTGCGATGCGGACGGGAAGGACTGTTATTACAACGTTCGCCAGGAGAATAGATTTTTGATTGTGAAAAGAACTGAAGGGGTATCAACGACTGAAATAATCCAAAGGATATTGACAAGTAGCTACACAAACAGAAACGAAAAAGATGAGTATAGAGCATTTTTAGACGACAAAGATGAATTGAAGTTATTGGAAAAGCTGTGTCTTGATGCAAATGCAGAAAAGGTTCACTGCTCTGTCTTTGACCAGTCCTTTGATAATGTCCTTGTGAAAGGGGATTTTGCTGAATACAACAAAGACAATACCATTTACTACAACAACCCCGACAGATCCTTTGATATGCTGAATGCAGGCGACATTGAGGTTCTTGTCAAGGTTAAGGAGAACAGCAAAAAAAAGCTTGTGGTTGCCTTGAACGTTGACACTTCCAAGTGTGTTAATAACTTCAGGGAAAGGCTATTTTCGCTGGTGTCGTGTTCAGTCATTGATGGCGTGATCATAAATCCAAACAGTGGCTCTCACGGCTTTGAAAAAGTCACGAGCGACGACGCAATAGCAGAGCGGGTATTCGGCTACCTAACTCCGAAGCTGATTAAAGAAAGAATAGTGCAAAGCAAAGAGGTGTACGAAGCCAGAAACAAGAAGAAGCTTGAGGGTTGATTTGCTGTGTAAATACAAAGGATTTGGAAGAGTTTTTATCTGTGATTTTACCTTTTTTTTTTTTATTTGACTTATTTATGATACTAAAAAAAGTCAAGATTTAATCAAATGGAAAGAAAGGAGTTTTTTTTTTTACTCATAATTTTATTTATTTGTTTTTGTTCTTGGGAAGGAGACACAGCCGATGGTATAAGAAGCTTAAGTACTTGTGTTGTATTCAAAGTGTATTATCCACAACAGCATCTATCCAACCAAATACTTTTATCTTTGATTGTTGGTCTTTCTCCGATTTATTATCCAACTTCTTGAGATAAAAAAAACATCTTGGTAGAAACTGTAGAAGTGGCACTACTAATGGGCTGATTAAGAAATCAATGAAAATTTTTTTTTTTTGTTTGTTGCCCACGTTAAATCCCATAAAAAAAAAAATGGCCGCTTTTTTTTTCTCTCTCTCTCTCTATTAATTTCCTAATTAAACGCGCTTAATGACGGTTGGCATTGTGAATTACTAATGTATACTCGATAAGAAGAAACAAATACACACATACACTCATAAGAAAAGATTCTGGGGAAAACCACATCAGCCACAATAAAAACACAAAAAATGGACCCATCAAGAGCTTTGAAATACTCCATGGACGGAACACTCTCTCCAGCAGAGAAGATCCCACAGTCAAACAATGTAATTTTAGAAAGAATAACCATCCAGGACATAAACGATGAGAACGATGTTGCTGTGAACAGCTCCTACATAAAAAAAGAACAGATTGCTGATCTGGAGGAGGTTCCGCACGGGATCATCAGACAGGCAAAGGAGAAGAAGGACTATGCATTCCCAACCCATAGATTGAAGAAGAAACTTGAAAGCTCAAACAAAATCCCATTGGTCATTGTTGCGTGTGGGTCATTTTCTCCAATCACCTACCTGCACTTGAGAATGTTTGAGATGGCAATGGACTCGATCAATGAGCAGACAAGATACGAGGTTGTTGGTGGGTACTTCTCTCCTGTTTCCGACTACTACAACAAAAACGGTCTGGCAAAATCCACACACAGAGTAAGAATGTGCGAGCTTGCATGTGAGAGAACATCAAACTGGCTCATGGTCGATGCCTGGGAGTCACTCCAATCAGAGTACACAAGAACCTCAAAGGTTCTGGACCACTTCAACGACGAGGTCAATGTCAAGCGAGGCGGCATACAAACAGTCACCGGCGAAAAGGTTGGTGTGAAGATCATGCTGCTTGCCGGTGGTGATTTGATTGAGTCTATGGGCGAGCCTAATGTCTGGCAGGACAGTGATCTGCACCACATCCTGGGAAACTACGGCTGCTTGATCGTGGAAAGAACAGGAAGCGATGTCAGATCATTCTTGCTGAGCCATGACATAATGTATGAGCATCGAAAAAACATACTGGTCATCAAACAGCTGATCTACAACGATATCTCATCAACAAAAATCAGGCTGTTCATAAGAAGAGGCATGAGTGTTCAGTACCTTTTGCCCAACAGTGTTATAAGATACATCCAGGAACATGGTTTGTACAGAGACTCCGAGCCTGTCAAGCAAGTCATGGACAACAGGGAATAATGAGCTAATGAAACCAGTGAGAGAGAAGGACAAAGATGATTTGGCTCACGACTATGTAACGAGACTATAATATGATTAAAACCCTTTTGTTTTTCTATGAAAGGATTATGTGTGTTTTTGTTTTTATGTTTGTTTTCTTTTATCCACGTTGCTTGCACGTGCCGTATTACCGATTTAGATGTGTGTCTTTCTGTTTTCTTCGCAGAGCTGATATTTCTACAATTTTTTATTTATTAATTTTTTCTTCTCAAAAAATCTCCAGAAACAAACACCACAAACACACACACATTTACATGCTTGACATCAATAGAATATCCGTTCGCGACAGCTGTATTGCAGTTGCATCTTTGGTGGCCGCCGTGTACACATATAGACAATACACCCACCAGAAAGACTCTTCGGATGACAGAACACCAAAAAGAATCGATAACATCACCGAGCTCATTGGGAACACACCTTTGGTGAGAGTTGCCTCGCTGTCCGAGTACACCGGGTGCAACGTGTATGCCAAACTTGAGCTGCAGAACCCCGGGGGCAGTGCCAAGGACCGTGTAGCCCTGAAGATCATCCAAAACGCCATAGCGAATGGTCTTGTAACCCCTCACAAGGAGCACAAGGACCTTGTGTTTGAGGGGACCTCCGGATCAACAGGGATTAGTATTGCGCTGATCTGCAATGCTCTTGGACTGCAGAGCTTCATCACACTCCCTGACGATACATCACTTGAGAAGCTGAAGCTTTTGGAGAGCTTTGGTGCACACATCAAGAAGGTGAAGCCAGCATCGATTGTGGATCCTGAGCAGTATGTGAACAGCTGCATTGCAAGCTGTGATGCTGTGAACAATGACCCAAATGATAACAGAAAGGGCATCTTTGTGGACCAGTTTGAAAACGAGCTGAACTGGAAAGTCCACTTCGAAACAACTGGTCCGGAGATCTACAAACAGATGGATGGCCAGATCGACTGCTTCATCTCAGGAATCGGCACAGGGGGAACAATTGGTGGAGTTGCCAGATACTTGAAGAAGACTAAGAAGCTTTATGACCTTGATGTGTGTGTGGCAGACCCCCAGGGCTCCGGGTTTTTCAACAGAATCAGACACGGGGTGATGTATGACCATGCTGAGAAGGAAGGCTCCAGAAGAAGACACCAGGTGGATACTCTTGTTGAGGGTGTTGGTTTGAACCGGATCACCAGAAATTTCGGAGTTAACGAAAAGTACATTGACTATGCATACAGAATCAAGGACAAAAACGCGCTTCAAATGGCCAGGTGGTTGAGCAACAACGATGGGTTGTTCTTGGGGTCCTCCAGTTGCATCAATGCTTGCAGTGTGGTTGACTATGTGCGAGAGTTTGATTTGCAGGGCAGCCAGAAGAACATTGTATTTATAGCGTGTGACAGTGGAAGCAGACACTTGAGTAAGTTCTGGAAGGAGGCCTTGGGTCTGGATGAATTGATCACCAGTCTTGATGAGCTGTAATCCAAATTATATTTCCCAAAGAGGAAGTGCCCTGGCAATGTGTGTATTTCAAAATGATTTATTGTGTCACAAGGGATTTAAAAATAGATCGCAAGTGGGATACCACATTCTGCATGTGATCTATTTTTACGTTGTTTTTATTAGTGGGGTGGCTGCTTCACGTATATACCAAAGCCTGTTTTTTTTTATTTTTATAGCTGTAACGAAACAAAAGAAAGAGAGAGGCCCCCTCACCGAAATATGAAACAAAAATAAAAAAAAAAAAATACAAAGGAAATCTTGGACTAAAATTAAAAAAAAAAAATGCTCTAGTACTCAACAAAATATAACACACGTCATAGGGCAGTTTTGGGGTATGGGGCCCATGAAACATCAGCCAACTAGTTTTGCTAAAACACCAAGGCTTAATGGTGTGTCCCATATGGATCATTAAATGGGGGTAATCAAAACAACATCAAAGAGAGGTCACTAAATAGTGTGGATCTTAAAGGGATGTATTTGCAGTCAAGAATGTTTATGTTGTATAAGCACTTATTTTGTATCACATTCTTGTTTTTGTCTTTTTTTGTTTGAAAAGAAAATCAATTTTAGTATCAGCATATTTTCTTTAGGCCTTTTTTTTTTTTTTCTTTTTTCGTCTTCTTCTTCTTTTTTTTTTGGTGGGCCCACCACTTGTCTCAGCTTGGGGCGAAGATTTACTTTTTCTTTCTTTCTTTTTTTTTCTTTTACTTTATTTCTTACTACGAAACTAAAACTCTGTTGTGGATACCACACAACTTACGGCACAATACATCTTATACCCTCCTTTTTTTACTCTGTTTGTAATTCAATAATTGCTTTCAAATACCAACAAACCAGCTGATACTGATTATTCACTTGATCTTTAACCATACCCTCACAAATACAGTATAGTTCAAAAGCAAATTGTCATTCTTTGATATACAAAAGCAACAGCAATATAAATAACCATTTGTTCTTTTTATTCAACTTGATCTGTTTCCTGATAGTTCACATACATAATTGAAAAATAAAACTATAAACAGCTATTTTTTACTTGTTTTTTTTAATATTTAACAAAATAATAAATAAATCAAGTTATCACTTATTAATAACAAGTTTTAGTACATTTGCCCTGTACTGCACATTATAAGATAAATCTATAACAACACCCTTTGTTCTTACTATTCAATACCAGTAATAATAATAAAAAGGAGAAGATTAAAACCATACCAAGTTTTTTTTTTCATACCATTAATTTATCCAAATTAAATCTGAAATTCTTTTTGTTGTCTTTAAAGAAATAATAAGTTTTTTTAACAGAATACAATCCTCCCATCTTACCCTAGTCAATCCTTTAAAATACCTCTCCACAAACAATACTCTTTCAAAGAAGTAATTCCCACAAAGAAATAAAAAACAGAAAGATCAACAAAACCAATTGAACTTTATCTTTTACCAAAAAAACATAAATGATTGCCTCCAGCTTTAAGACACTTTTGCTGTTTTTCTTATTAAACAAATTAATTGGCGCCCACCGTCACAATGATTCCAACACAATAATGTTCACGACTCACTTTGGTGGCCAAGAATTTGAATATGTTTGTTACAACGACCTGTGCTATTATGTGTTTGTAGGTTCAAATTATGATACAACTCCTACCGATCTCGATTATAGCTTCACTGTTAGCTCTACAACACCAATTCAGTATTCTCCTCCAACAAGCACCACCAGTTATCAGCCTACTTCATCTGAATATTCTACAACTACCACAAGCGTAGTATATTCTCCTTCCCAAGAAACATACTCCACCAGTTCGGAAGATTTTAGTACAAGTGTTTCTTCTCCGATTTTTACCAATCAACCAACAACCTTAAATAGTCTAACGATTTCTGAGCAAGAAAGTTCTTCATCGAGTACTGGATATTCAGCTAGTTCTTCCACTCAATCTTATAGCTTGTCTACATCAAGTGTGAGTGTCTCATCTACATCAAGTGTGATTGTCTCATCTACCTACAGTGTTTCATACATAAGTTCTAGCACATTATCTTCTACATCTACGACCAGTACTACTAGCTCTGCTTCTACGTCCTCTGAATCCACTGTGTCAACATCCAGTCTTTCAAGCTCTACCTACAGCGCTTCTACATCAAGCCTTGGATCAAGTACTAGCTCCATTTATTCTATAAGTTCCAGTAGTGCAAGCTCATCCTTTTCAGAGAGTACCAGTCCTGTAGTCCTCCCACTATCCAGTAGTGTTAGTTCGTCAACTGGAAGTTCTAGCGGTGGTTATAGCTTATCAACTTCAAGTGTCAGTGCCTCGGCTTCGAGTGATGGGTACACTCCACCTATTTACAGTGTCAGTGCCTCAACTTCTAGTGCTCCATACTCTCCACCTAATTACAGTGCAAGCTCTTCATCTGAAAGTTCGAGTGCTCCATACACTCCACCCACTTACAGTGTAAGCTCCTCATCTGAAAGTTCGAGTGCTCCATACACTCCACCCACTTACAGTGTAAGCTCCTCATCTGAAAGTTCGAGTGCTCCATACACTCCACCCACTTACAGTGTAAGCTCATCATCTGAAAGTTCGAGTGCTCTATACACTCCACCCACTTACAGTGTAAGCTCATCATCTGAAACTTCTGAGAGTGTATACTCCCCTTCATCTACTAGTCCTGTCTCATACCAGCCATCTACAAGCTCTGCCACTTCTACTCCAATTGTGTCTCCCCAAACATATCCAAGCTCTACTAGCACCCAAAGCTCAAGCACTACCAGTAGTTCTGACATATTTAGTCAATCCTTGTCATTAAGTGTTGCCAGCTCTTCTGCTGCGCCAAGTGTGTCAAGCATTATTGCCTCTACCCCTTCTGTCTCCAGTGCTGTTGCCACTTTTAGTCCTACGCAAGCTTCAGTCTCTTCTGCATCTGTTTCTCAAATTCCAAGTATCGCTCAATTGCCTACTTCTACCTTGAGTCCGGTATCCAGTCCAGTTTCTAGTTCAGCATCGAGCTCAGTTTCTAGTTCAACAATAAAGTCAACACCTTCCTCTTCAAGCACCTTGAACTGGTTGCCAACTTCTTTGTTCTTTACCTCCGATTCCAACTCTGATTCCAACACTTATTCAGCTACCAAGACTCTAGGTCCTGAAGGTGCATCCCACACTAGTGATTTGACTTCAAACTTACCAAATGTTATTCAAGCTCCAAGTCAAACAAAAACTGCTTCATCCTCATCTACGAGTACACCAGTTTCCGTTTCAGACACCTCCAAGTTTATGAACATTTCTATTGGTTTCAAGAGCAGTTTGAACTATGAGTTTGTATCCACCAACTCTTTCTCTTCTGCCCAAATCTTTGCTTACTTACCAACTGTTTTGAATTATCCATTCACTGACTCTTCAGGTAAAGTGAAAAGAGAAGAAATCTACAGATTATTTGGTAGAGATGTTAGTGATTCCGATATGGAACTGTTTAACTCTGTTACCGTTTTAGGTTTAGTGCCATATACTGAACCATCCAAGTCCTATGCTGTTACCCTGGCCGATGTTATTTTCCCAAGAAAATATGTTGATCAATTATCCTCACTGTTGCAAGACTCATCTTCCAAGCTGTTCACCAACCCAACTGGGATTGCTCAGCAATTGGCATCTCAGATTGACCCAAACATTCCTCTGAATATTTTGATCAATATTGCCACTGGATTAACACAGTCACCATCAAGCTCCTCGTCTTCAAGCGATGCTGGATTAGGTACATTAGGAGGTACAGTCGCCAGCTCTTTGTCCAGAAGCTCTTATTCTTCTTTCCTAAAGGACAAGAAGACAAGAGTTGCTTTCTTTGTGTGCTTGGCTGTTGGTTGTGCTTTGTACATAACCATGATGGTCCTGGTCTGCAAAAAGTTCTTAGGCTACATGAAGAAGAAGCATCCATCCAGAATCATTGAAGTTCCTGTTGAAGGTTCCTTTATTGTGGATCCATTTGAAGAATTCAGCTACAGATCCTCTATGATGAGCAATGCAGCCAAAGAAGGAAACTTATATTCTGACATGTTGTTCAAAAGAGGAAGCATGATTATAAAGAAGAGCGAATCTAAGTCCGAAAAGAACAATACAGCTTCTGAAAGCTCTGTTTCATCAGCTTCTATTTCGTCATACACAACTCCTGAAACTGTGTCCATAAAGAAGGCTAAGCTGGCTTCTGACAAGAACAGATTGTCAAAGCTATATGTTTACGATGAAAACAGCAATGATGTCTATGCTGATCAAATATCCATGACACCAAGTGTTAAAATCGATAGATGGATGGATTTCAATGCCAGTGAAGTAATGAACATTGCCAACCTAGTTGACAACAACAGCTCTCCTCGTAACCAACACAGCTTCCATCACACTATTAACACCGAATCATCAAACAGTTACACCGGCTCTTTGTCATCGAACAGACAACTGCTAGCTCAATATTTAGGAAGAAAGCAACCGCCTCTACCTCCTCCAAACTGGAAAGAAATCATGGGGACCATGAACAGTTCTCTACAAACCAATAAAGGCTCCACCCTGAATTCCAATGAGATGAGTAGCTCGGACCCTGCCAAGAAGACCTTTGATGAAACTGACACCTTTGGTTGGAACAGAAAAGAAGAATAGATGTATGCTAAGACTTGTACATTGAAAAAAACCAGGAAAAAGAGATTTAAAAATAATGGAACAAATACCCAGTTGTAATTGATAAAAAAAAAAAAAAAAGAAGGG